>JAQNBH010000012.1:491359-723291 GCA_028752905.1 Cladorhizidae sp. MBARI D1340-BT2
ATAGTACTATATTTGGTTCATGCACATGTATAGTACTATATTTGGTTCATGCACATGTATAGTACTATATTTGGTTCATGCACATGTATAGTACTATATTTGGTTCATGCACATGTATAGTACTATATTTGGTTCATGCACATGTATAGTACTATATTTGGTTCATGCACATGTATAGTACTATATTTGGTTCATGCACATGTATAGTACTATATTTGGTTCATGCACATGTATAGTACTATATTTGGTTCATGCACATGTATAGTACTATATTTGGTTCATGCACATGTATAGTACTATATTTGGTTCATGCACATGTATAGTACTATATTTGGTTCATGCACATGTATAGTACTATATTTGGTTCATGCACATGTATAGTACTATATTTGGTTCATGCACATGTATAGTACTATATTTGGTTCATGCACATGTATAGTACTATATTTGGTTCATGCACATGTATAGTACTATATTTGGTTCATGCACATGTATAGTACTATATTTGGTTCATGCACATGTATAGTACTATATTTGGTTCATGCACATGTATAGTACTATATTTGGTTCATGCACATGTATAGTACTATATTTGGTTCATGCACATGTATAGTACTATATTTGGTTCATGCACATGTATAGTACTATATTTGGTTCATGCACATGTATAGTACTATATTTGGTTCATGCACATGTATAGTACTATATTTGGTTCATGCACATGTATAGTACTATATTTGGTTCATGCACATGTATAGTACTATATTTGGTTCAGTGCACATGTATAGTACTATATTTGGTTCAGTGCACATGTATAGTACTATATTTGGTTCGTGCACATGTATAGTACTATATTTGGTTCGTGCACATGTATAGTACTATATTTGGTTCATGCACATGTATAGTACTATATTTGGTTCGTGCACATGTATAGTACTATATTTGGTTCGTGCACATGTATAGTACTATATTTGGTTCGTGCACATGTATAGTACTATATTTGGTTCGTGCACATGTATAGTACTATATTTGGTTCGTGCACATGTATAGTACTATATTTGGTTCGTGCACATGTATAGTACTATATTTGGTTCGTGCACATGTATAGTACTATATTTGGTTCGTGCACATGTATAGTACTATATTTGGTTCGTGCACATGTATAGTACTATATTTGGTTCGTGCACATGTATAGTACTATATTTGGTTCGTGCACATGTATAGTACTATATTTGGTTCGTGCACATGTATAGTACTATATTTGGTTCGTGCACATGTATAGTACTATATTTGGTTCGTGCACATGTATAGTACTATATTTGGTTCGTGCACATGTATAGTACTATATTTGGTTCGTGCACATGTATAGTACTATATTTGGTTCGTGCACATGTATAGTACTATATTTGGTTCGTGCACATGTATAGTACTATATTTGGTTCGTGCACATGTATAGTACTATATTTGGTTCGTGCACATGTATAGTACTATATTTGGTTCGTGCACATGTATAGTACTATATTTGGTTCGTGCACATGTATAGTACTATATTTGGTTCATGCACATGTATAGTACTATATTTGGTTCATGCACATGTATAGTACTATATTTGGTTCATGCACATGTATAGTACTATATTTGGTTCATGCACATGTATAGTACTATATTTGGTTCATGCACATGTATAGTACTATATTTGGTTCATGCACATGTATAGTACTATATTTGGTTCATGCACATGTATAGTACTATATTTGGTTCATGCACATGTATAGTACTATATTTGGTTCATGCACATGTATAGTACTATATTTGGTTCATGCACATGTATAGTACTATATTTGGTTCATGCACATGTATAGTACTATATTTGGTTCATGCACATGTATAGTACTATATTTGGTTCATGCACATGTATAGTACTATATTTGGTTCATGCACATGTATAGTACTATATTTGGTTCATGCACATGTATAGTACTATATTTGGTTCATGCACATGTATAGTACTATATTTGGTTCATGCACATGTATAGTACTATATTTGGTTCATGCACATGTATAGTACTATATTTGGTTCATGCACATGTATAGTACTATATTTGGTTCATGCACATGTATAGTACTATATTTGGTTCATGCACATGTATAGTACTATATTTGGTTCATGCACATGTATAGTACTATATTTGGTTCATGCACATGTATAGTACTATATTTGGTTCATGCACATGTATAGTACTATATTTGGTTCATGCACATGTATAGTACTATATTTGGTTCATGCACATGTATAGTACTATATTTGGTTCATGCACATGTATAGTACTATATTTGGTTCATGCACATGTATAGTACTATATTTGGTTCATGCACATGTATAGTACTATATTTGGTTCATGCACATGTATAGTACTATATTTGGTTCATGCACATGTATAGTATTATATTTGGTTCATGCACATGTATAGTATTATATTTGGTTCATGCACATGTATAGTACTATATTTGGTTCATGCACATGTATAGTACTATATTTGGTTCATGCACATGTATAGTACTATATTCGGTTCATGCACATGTATAGTACTATATTTGGTTCATGCACATGTATAGTACTATATTTGGTTCATGCACATGTATAGTACTATATTTGGTTCATGCACATGTATAGTATTATATTTGGTTCATGCACATGTATAGTACTATATTTGGTTCATGCACATGTATAGTACTATATTTGGTTCATGCACATGTATAGTACTATATTTGGTTCATGCACATGTATAGTACTATATTTGGTTCATGCACATGTATAGTACTATATTTGGTTCATGCACATGTATAGTACTATATTTGGTTCATGCACATGTATAGTACTATATTTGGTTCATGCACATGTATAGTATTATATTTGGTTCATGCACATGTATAGTATTATATTTGGTTCATGCACATGTATAGTACTATATTTGGTTCATGCACATGTATAGTACTATATTTGGTTCATGCACATGTATAGTACTATATTTGGTTCATGCACATGTATAGTACTATATTTGGTTCATGCACATGTATAGTACTATATTTGGTTCATGCACATGTATAGTACTATATTTGGTTCATGCACATGTATAGTACTATATTTGGTTCATGCACATGTATAGTATTATATTTGGTTCATGCACATGTATAGTACTATATTTGGTTCATGCACATGTATAGTATTATATTTGGTTCATGCACATGTATAGTACTATATTCGGTTCATGCACATGTATAGTACTATATTTGGTTCATGCACATGTATAGTACTATATTTGGTTCATGCACATGTATAGTACTATATTTGGTTCATGCACATGTATAGTATTATATTTGGTTCATGCACATGTATAGTATTATATTTGGTTCATGCACATGTATAGTACTATATTTGGTTCATGCACATGTATAGTATTATATTTGGTTCATGCACATGTATAGTACTATATTTGGTTCATGCACATGTATAGTACTATATTTGGTTCATGCACATGTATAGTACTATATTTGGTTCATGCACATGTATAGTACTATATTTGGTTCATGCACATGTATAGTATTATATTTGGTTCATGCACATGTATAGTACTATATTTGGTTCATGCACATGTATAGTACTATATTTGGTTCATGCACATGTATAGTATTATATTTGGTTCATGCACATGTATAGTACTATATTTGGTTCATGCACATGTATAGTACTATATTTGGTTCATGCACATGTATAGTATTATATTTGGTTCATGCACATGTATAGTACTATATTTGGTTCATGCACATTATAGTACTATATTTGGTTCATGCACATGTATAGTACTATATTTGGTTCATGCACATGTATAGTACTATATTTGGTTCATGCACAGTATAGTACTATATTTGTTTCATGCACATGTATAGTATTATATTTGGTTCATGCACATGTATAGTACTATATTTGGTTCATGCACATTATAGTACTATATTTGGTTCATGCACATGTATAGTACTATATTTGGTTCATGCACATGTATAGTACTATATTTGGTTCATGCACATGTATAGTACTATATTTGGTTCATGCACATGTATAGTACTATATTTGGTTCATGCACATGTATAGTACTATATTTGGTTCATGCACATGTATAGTACTATATTTGGTTCATGCGCATGTATAGTACTATATTTGGTTCATGCACATGTATAGTACTATATTTGGTTCATGCGCATGTATAGTACTATATTTGGTTCATGCACATGTATAGTACTATATTTGGTTCATGCGCATGTATAGTACTATATTTGGTTCATGCACATGTATAGTACTATATTTGGTTCATGCGCATGTATAGTACTATATTTGGTTCATGCACATGTATAGTACTATATTTGGTTCATGCACATGTATAGTACTATATTTGGTTCATGCACATGTATAGTACTATATTTGGTTCATGCACATGTATAGTACTATATTTGGTTCATGCACATGTATAGTACTATATTTGGTTCATGCACATGTATAGTACTATATTTGGTTCATGCACATGTATAGTACTATATTTGGTTCATGCACATGTATAGTACTATATTTGGTTCATGCACATGTATAGTACTATATTTGGTTCATGCACATGTATAGTACTATATTTGGTTCATGCACATGTATAGTACTATATTTGGTTCATGCACATGTATAGTACTATATTTGGTTCATGCACATGTATAGTACTATATTTGGTTCATGCACATGTATAGTACTATATTTGGTTCATGCACATGTATAGTACTATATTTGGTTCATGCACATGTATAGTACTATATTTGGTTCATGCACATGTATAGTACTATATTTGGTTCATGCACATGTATAGTACTATATTTGGTTCATGCACATGTATAGTACTATATTTGGTTCATGCACATGTATAGTACTATATTTGGTTCATGCACATGTATAGTACTATATTTGGTTCATGCACATGTATAGTACTATATTTGGTTCATGCACATGTATAGTACTATATTTGGTTCATGCACATGTATAGTACTATATTTGGTTCATGCACATGTATAGTACTATATTTGGTTCATGCACATGTATAGTACTATATTTGGTTCATGCACATGTATAGTACTATATTTGGTTCATGCACATGTATAGTACTATATTTGGTTCATGCACATGTATAGTACTATATTTGGTTCATGCACATGTATAGTACTATATTTGGTTCATGCACATGTATAGTACTATATTTGGTTCATGCACATGTATAGTACTATATTTGGTTCATGCACATGTATAGTACTATATTTGGTTCATGCACATGTATAGTACTATATTTGGTTCATGCACATGTATAGTACTATATTTGGTTCATGCACATGTATAGTACTATATTTGGTTCATGCACATGTATAGTACTATATTTGGTTCATGCACATGTATAGTACTATATTTGGTTCATGCACATGTATAGTACTATATTTGGTTCATGCACATGTATAGTACTATATTTGGTTCATGCACATGTATAGTACTATATTTGGTTCATGCACATGTATAGTACTATATTTGGTTCATGCACATGTATAGTACTATATTTGGTTCATGCACATGTATAGTACTATATTTGGTTCATGCACATGTATAGTACTATATTTGGTTCATGCACATGTATAGTACTATATTTGGTTCATGCACATGTATAGTACTATATTTGGTTCATGCACATGTATAGTACTATATTTGGTTCATGCACATGTATAGTACTATATTTGGTTCATGCACATGTATAGTACTATATTTGGTTCATGCACATGTATAGTACTATATTTGGTTCATGCACATGTATAGTACTATATTTGGTTCATGCACATGTATAGTACTATATTTGGTTCATGCACATGTATAGTACTATATTTGGTTCATGCACATGTATAGTACTATATTTGGTTCATGCACATGTATAGTACTATATTTGGTTCATGCACATGTATAGTACTATATTTGGTTCATGCACATGTATAGTACTATATTTGGTTCATGCACATGTATAGTATTATATTTGGTTCATGCACATGTATAGTACTATATTTGGTTCATGCACATGTATAGTATTATATTTGGTTCATGCACATGTATAGTACTATATTTGGTTCATGCACATGTATAGTATTATATTTGGTTCATGCACATGTATAGTATTATATTATTCGGTTCATGCACATGTATAGTACTATATTTGGTTCATGCACATGTATAGTACTATATTTGGTTCATGCACATGTATAGTACTATATTTGGTTCATGCACATGTATAGTATTATATTAGGTTCATGCACATGTATAGTATTATATTTGGTTCATGCACATGTATAGTACTATATTTGGTTCATGCACATGTATAGTACTATATTTGGTTCATGCACATGTATAGTACTATATTTGGTTCATGCACATGTATAGTACTATATTTGGTTCATGCACATGTATAGTATTATATTTGGTTCATGCACATGTATAGTACTATATTTGGTTCATGCACATGTATAGTACTATATTTGGTTCATGCAATGTATAGTATTATATTTGGTTCATGCAATGTATAGTATTATATTTGGTTCATGCACATGTATAGTATTATATTTGGTTCATGCACATGTATAGTACTATATTTGGTTCATGCACATGTATAGTACTATATTTGGTTCATGCACATGTATAGTACTATATTTGGTTCATGCACATGTATAGTACTATATTTGGTTCATGCACATGTATAGTACTATATTTGGTTCATGCACATGTATAGTACTATATTTGATTCATGCACATGTATAGTACTATATTTGGTTCATGCACATGTATAGTACTATATTTGATTCATGCACATGTATAGTACTATATTTGGTTCATGCACATGTATAGTACTATATTTGGTTCATGCACATGTATAGTACTATATTTGGTTCATGCACATGTATAGTACTATATTTGGTTCATGCACATGTATAGTACTATATTTGGTTCATGCACATGTATAGTACTATATTTGGTTCATGCACATGTATAGTACTATATTTGGTTCATGCACATGTATAGTACTATATTTGGTTCATGCACATGTATAGTACTATATTTGGTTCATGCACATGTATAGTACTATATTTGGTTCATGCACATGTATAGTACTATATTTGGTTCATGCACATGTATAGTACTATATTTGGTTCATGCACATGTATAGTACTATATTTGGTTCATGCACATGTATAGTACTATATTTGGTTCATGCACATGTATAGTACTATATTTGGTTCATGCACATGTATAGTATTATATTTGGTTCATGCACATGTATAGTACTATATTTGGTTCATGCACATGTATAGTATTATATTTGGTTCATGCACATGTATAGTACTATATTTGGTTCATGCACATGTATAGTACTATATTTGGTTCATGCACATGTATAGTACTATATTTGGTTCATGCACATGTATAGTATTATATTTGGTTCATGCACATGTATAGTACTATATTTGGTTCATGCACATGTATAGTACTATATTTGGTTCATGCACATGTATAGTACTATATTTGGTTCATGCACATGTATAGTACTATATTTGGTTCATGCACATGTATAGTACTATATTTGGTTCATGCACATGTATAGTACTATATTTGGTTCATGCACATGTATAGTACTATATTTGGTTCATGCACATGTATAGTACTATATTTGGTTCATGCACATGTATAGTACTATATTTGGTTCATGCACATGTATAGTATTATATTTGGTTCATGCACATGTATAGTACTATATTTGGTTCATGCACATGTATAGTACTATATTTGGTTCATGCACATGTATAGTACTATATTTGGTTCATGCACATGTATAGTACTATATTTGGTTCATGCACATGTATAGTACTATATTTGGTTCATGCACATGTATAGTATTATATTTGGTTCATGCACATGTATAGTACTATATTTGGTTCATGCACATGTATAGTACTATATTTGGTTCATGCACATGTATAGTACTATATTTGGTTCATGCACATGTATAGTATTATATTTGGTTCATGCACATGTATAGTACTATATTTGGTTCATGCACATGTATAGTATTATATTTGGTTCATGCACATGTATAGTACTATATTTGGTTCATGCACATGTATAGTACTATATTTGGTTCATGCACATGTATACATAGTACTATATTTGGTTCATGCACATGTATAATATATTTGGTTCAAACACATCTATTGTACTATATTTAGTTCATACACGTGTACAGTTTTTTTTTTTATTAACAGACATTTTGAGGGGTGTGGTCTAAATGGATATTGCATTTAATGCTCATTATCATCTCTACCTTATTTGGGACTAGTGTGAGCTGTAGCTATATGTCTTGCCCTTACCTTATTTGGGACTAGTGTGAGCTGTAGCTATAAGTCTTGCCCTTACCTTATTTGGGACTAGTGTGAGCTGTAGCTGTAAGTCTTGCCCTTACCTTATTTGGGACTAGTGTGAGCTGTAGCTATATGTCTTGCCCTTACCTTATTTGGGACTAGTGTGAGCTGTAGCTGTAAGTCTTGCCCTTACCTTATTTGGGACTAGTGTGAGCTGTAGCTATAAGTCTTGCCCTTACCTTATTTGGGACTAGTGTGAGCTGTAGCTATATGTCTTGCCCTTACCTTATTTGGGACTAGTGTGAGCTGTAGCTATATGTCTTGCCCTTACCTTATTTGGGACTAGTGTGAGCTGTAGCTATAAGTCTTGCCCTTACCTTATTTGGGACTAGTGTGAGCTGTAGCTATAAGTCTTGCCCTTACCTTATTTGGGACTAGTGTGAGCTGTAGCTGTAAGTCTTGCCCTTACCTTATTTGGGACTAGTGTGAGCTGTAGCTATAAGTCTTGCCCTTACCTTATTTGGGACTAGTGTGGTAGCTGTAGCTGTAAGTCTTGCCCTTACCTTATTTGGGACTAGTGTGGTAGCTGTAGCTATATGTCTTGCCCTTACCTTATTTGGGACTAGTGTGAGCTGTAGCTGTAAGTCTTGCCCTTACCTTATTTGGGACTAGTGTGAGCTGTAGCTATATGTCTTGCCCTTACCTTATTTGGGACTAGTGTGGGAGCTGTAGCCATAAGTCTTGCCCTTACCTTATTTGGGACTAGTGTGAGCTGTAGCTATATGTCTTGCCCTTGTACCTTATTTGGGACTAGTGTGAGCTGTAGCTATAAGTCTTGCCCTTACCTTATTTGGGACTAGTGTGAGCTGTAGCTGTAAGTCTTGCCCTTACCTTATTTGGGACTAGTGTGAGCTGTAGCTATATGTCTTGCCCTTACCTTATTTGGGACTAGTGTGAGCTGTAGCTGTAAGTCTTGCCCCTTATTTGGGACTAGTGTGAGCTGTAGCTATATGTCTTGCCCTTACCTTATTTGGGACTAGTGTGAGCTGTAGCTATAAGTCTTGCCCTTACCTTATTTGGGACTAGTGTGAGCTGTAGCTATAAGTCTTGCCCTTACCTTATTTGGGACTAGTGTGAGCTGTAGCCATAATTCTTGCCCTTACCTTATTTGGGACTAGTGTGAGCTGTAGCTATAAGTCCTGCCCTTACCTTATTTGGGACTAGTGTGAGCTGTAGCCATAAGTCTTGCCCTAGTCCTAGTGAAGGCATGAGCAGGTAAGATTCTAGGCTGATGTCTGCATCATTGATGGCTGCTTGTTGGTGCTGTCAAGCATTAGCTACAGATGTGCCTTAGGGAGGCAGTGGTTTACTAGGATTGGTTACAGATGTGCTTTAGGGCGGCAGTAGGATTGGTTACAGATGTGCCTTAGGGTGGCAGTGGTTTACTAGGATTGGTTACAGATGTGCCTTATGGCGGCAGTGGTTTACAAGGATTGGTTACAGATGTACCTTAGGGTGGCAGTGGTTTACTAGGATTGGTTACAGATGTGCCTTAGGGCGGCAGTGGTTTACTAGGATTGGTTACAGATGTGCCTTAGGGCGGCAGTGGTTTACTAGGATTGGTTACAGATGTGCCTTAGGACGGCAGTGGTTTACAAGGATTGGTTACAGATGTGCCTTAGGGCGGCAGTGGTTTACTAGGATTGGTTACAGATGTGCCTTAGGGCGGCAGTGGTTTACAAGGATTGGTTACAGATGTGCCTTAGGGCGGCAGTGGTTTACTAGGATTGGTTACAGATGTGCCTTAGGGCGGCAGTGGTTTACAAGGATTGGTTACAGATGTGCCTTAGGGAGGCAGTGGTTTACTAGGATTGGTTACAGATGTGCCTTAGGGCAGCAGTGGTTTACAAGGATTGCTTGCAGATGTGCCTTAGTGGGGCAGTGGTTTACAAGGATTGGTTACAGATGTGCCTTAGGGGGGCAGTGGTTTACTAGGATTGGTTACAGATTTGCCTTAGGGCAGCAGTGGTTTAAATTTCCGTATCTAAGAGGACATTGACCGAGCGAGAGGTCTGGGCTGCTTGTCTTGGCATCAACTGCCATGTCGGAGGGGAGTCACCAGGAAATAATTTGGACAGTCTGAGAAATTTGGATCCTTTTGGTACTGAAATGGTGTGACTGGACCAAAGATAGTTCTGTCTGGACCTGGGGGACTTATACCTAGCCCTAGCCCTAGGATAGTTTGGTCTGCGCCTGAGACAGTATACATCTGGGCCTGTGAAAGTTATATCTGGACCTGAACATTTGTATCTGAGCCTGTGACAGTTGTATATAGGAAAGAAATAAGATGATAAAACTGATCAACAATGTTGACAAGACTTCAGGAACACTGAGTTACTGCCTTGTGCCATCAAAGTGTGGGTACAAATCGACCAAGTATGCAGCGAGGTCGAAGTGCACGAAGTCAAGGACATGTCAATGTATATAGGTGTATAGTAGTTCATCATTGGGGCGTGGCTTTTAGTATCCAACATTTATGCACTTGACAGCCACTATTGAGAATGCTAAACATACTGTCTGGTTTAATCAGGTGTGGCTGCAGGAGGGTAAGATGGGCGTGAAGTGTGGGTGTGGCTGCAGGAGGGTAAGGTGGGCGTGAAGTGTGTGGGTGTGGCTGCAGGAGGGTAAGGTGGGCGTGAAGTGTGTGGGTGTGGCTGCAGGATGGTAAGGTGGGCATGAAGTGTGGGTGTGGCTGCAGGAGGGTAAGGTGGGCGTGAAGTGTGTGGGTGTGGCTGCAGGAGGGTAAGGTGGGCGTGAAGTTAAGGTGTGGTTGCAGGAGGGTAAGGTGGGTGTGGCTGCAGGAGGGTAAGGTGGGCGTGAAGTGTGGGTGTGGTTGCAGGAGGGTAAGGAGGGCGTGAAGTGTGTGCTGTCATTTTGTTCATGTGACAGGTGATCGCTGAAGGAGCCAATGGGCCAACCACCATAGCAGCTGAGAGAATCCTCCATGAACGTAAAGTGTTAGTTATCCCTGACCTGTTTGCCAATGCTGGTGGTGTCACTGTGTCCTACTTCGAGTGGCTGAAGAATTTAAACCATGTCAGCTATGGCAAACTCACCTGGAAGTATGAGGAACTCTCCAATTATCACCTTCTCAGTGAGTTTACAGCACCAACACCAGTCATAGTGTTGCCCTAACAGCAGTCATGGTGTGGCCACCTAGCAACAGTCGTGGTATGCCCTAGCAACAGTCATGTAATCCTAGAAACAGTCTAGTATAGCCATAACAATAGTGTGGCCCCTAGCAACTGTCATAGTGTAGTCTAACAACAGTCATAGTTTAGCCCCAGTAACAGTCATAGTTTAGCCCCAGTAACAGTCATAATGTAGTCCTAGCAAGTTAGTAGTGTGGCCCCTAGCAACTGTCATGCTGTGGCCCTAGCAACAGTCATATTGTGGCCCCTGCAACAACCAGTGTATCCCAGGCAACAGTCATGGAATGGGCCTAGCAATAGTCATAGTGTGACCCTAGCAACAACATAGTATAACCCAAGGAACAGTGTGGCTCTAGCCTAGCAGCAGTTGTAGCTACTATATAGTGGTCCTAGCAACAGTTGTAGCTACTATATAATGGTCTTATCAACAATTGTTGTTTGGTTATTCAGTTGAGTAGCTTGCAAGTCTTCAGATCTTTGATTTTTCTGAAGCTGCTTTCAAAATTAACTAACTTCAAAATATATGAATCTTTTTAAAACAAAATTGAATTTTGCAACTTAATAATGACGTATATATGGTAGCATTGATGCATGTAATAATGAAGTATATATAGTAGCATTGATGTATGTAATAATAGTAGCATTGATGCATGTAAATGAAGTATATATAGTAGCATTGATGCATGTAATAATGTGTATATATAGTAGCATTGATGCATGTAATAATGATGTATATATAGTAGCATTGATGCATGTAATAATAGTAGCATTGATGCATGTAATAATGAAGTATATATAGTAGCATTGATGCATGTAATAATGTGTATATATAGTAGCATTGATGCATGTAATAATGATGTATATATAGTAGCATTGATGCAGATGTATATATAGTAGCATTGATGCATGTAATAATAGTAGCATTGATGCATGTAATAATGAAGTATATATAGTAGCATTGATGCATGTAATAATGTGTATATATAGTAGCATTGATGCATGTAATAATGATGTATATATAGTAGCATTGATGCATGTAATAATGATGTATATATAGTAGCATTGATGCATGTAATAATGTGTATATATAGTAGCATTGATGCATGTAATAATGAAGTATATATAGTAGCATTGATGCATGTAATAATGATGTATATATAGTAGCATTGATGCATGTAATAATGAAGTATATATAGTAGCATTGATGCATGTAATAATGATGTATATATGGTATCATTGATGCATGTAATAATGTGTATATATAGTAGCATTGATGCATGTAATAATGATGTATATATAGTAGCATTGATGCATGTAATAATGTGTATATATAGTAGCATTGATGCATGTAATAATGAAGTATATATAGTAGCATTGATGCATGTAATAATGATGTATATATAGTAGCATTGATGCATGTAATAATGAAGTATATATAGTAGCATTGATGCATGTAATAATGATGTATATATAGTAGCATTGATGCATGTAATAATGATGTATATATAGTAGCATTGATGCATGTAATAATGAAGTATATATAGTAGCATTGATGCATGTAATAATGAAGTATATATAGTAGCATTGATGCATGTAATAATGATGTATATATAGTAGCATTGATGCATGTAATAATGATGTATATATAGTAACATTGATGCATGTAATAATGATGTATATATAGTAGCATTGATGCATGTAATAATGTGTATATATAGTAACATTGATGCATGTAATTATATATAGTAGCATTGATGCATGTAATAATGAAGTATATATAGTAGCATTGATGCATGTAATAATGATGTATATATAGTAGCATTGATGCATGTAATAATGAAGTATATATAGTAGCATTGATGCATGTAATAATGTGTATATATAGTAGCATTGATGCATGTAATAATGTGTATATATAGTAGCATTGATGCATGTAATAATGAAGTATATATAGTAGCATTGATGCATGTAATAATGAAGTATATATAGTAGCATTGATGCATGTAATAATGATGTATATATAGTAGCATTGATGCATGTAATAATGAAGTATATATAGTAGCATTGATGCATGTAATAATGATGTATATATGGTAGCATTGATGCATGTAATAATGATGTATATATGGTATCATTGATGCATGTAATAATGATGTATATATAGTAGCATTGATGCATGTAATAATGAAGTATATATAGTAGCATTGATGCATGTAATAATGATGTATATATAGTAGCATTGATGCATGTAATAATGAAGTATATATAGTAGCATTGATGCATGTAATAATGATGTATATATGGTAGCATTGATGCATGTAATAATGTGTATATATAGTAGCATTGATGCATGTAATAATGATGTATATATAGTAGCATTGATGCATGTAATAATGAAGTATATATAGTAGCATTGATGCATGTAATAATGTGTATATATAGTAGCATTGATGCATGTAATAATGTGTATATATAGTAGCATTGATGCATGTAATAATGAAGTATATATAGTAGCATTGATGCATGTAATAATGATGTATATATGGTAGCATTGATGCATGTAATAATGATGTATATATGGTATCATTGATGCATGTAATAATGATGTATATATAGTAGCATTGATGCATGTAATAATGAAGTATATATAGTAGCATTGATGCATGTAATAATGATGTATATATAGTAGCATTGATGCATGTAATAATGAAGTATATATAGTAGCATTGATGCATGTAATAATGAAGTATATATAGTAGCATTGATGCATGTAATAATGAAGTATATATAGTAGCATTGATGCATGTAATAATGATGTATATATAGTAGCATTGACGCATGTAATAATGATGTATATATAGTAGCATTGATGCATGTAATAATGATGTATAGATGATGTATAGATGATGCATGTAATAATGATGTATAGATGATGTATAGATGATGCATGTAATAATGACTGCTCTCTGCCTGCAGAGAGTGTTGAGAAGAGTTTGGAGTCCAAATTCTCTGGAGGTCGTCCAGGGTCGATTCCCATCACACCCACACGAGAGTTCAGCAGCAGAATGGCTGGAGCATCAGAGAAGGACATTGTCAACTCTGGCCTGGAGTATACCATGGAGCGGGCGGCCAAGGTACTTAGAATAGACAGGTACTATTATAAGCTCTGGCCTGGAGTACACCATGGAGTGGGCGGCCAAGGTACTTAGAATAGACAGGTACTATTATAAGCTTTGGCCTGGAGTACACCATGGAGTGGGCGGCCAAGGTACTTACATAAGGGCCCATGAAAAGGTTCCTGTTCCATACCATTGCAACAGCAAACAATGTTCCGACATTGTGGGAAAAAGCATTGTGGGAAAAAGCAACTCCTAATCATCAGATTTTTAAAAACGACGAATAACATGAACAAACTCCGTTGAGTTTCCGTCTTCAATTTTACGTGTTTTTTTTTATAAACGCATGCGCACGTGTTCACATGGGGCGGCGCCCCAGTTGTTTGCAACTGGAAGTTAAATCTAGCATGTGTTGTTTTGGTCCACCATTTGTTTTCTTCTTCCCAGATGCCATTTGACCATGAAGAAGTTTATTGCTGACAGAAGTAAGTATTAGTGTTTCTCTTCCTAACCTTTTGTGTCTGTCCTTCAGGTCTAGCTCTCCACTTACTAGCTTTGCCTTCTAGTTCATTGCTACTCTGTTCAGCTACGCTGCATTGGACAAAGCTTGCTGTATAGTTTTGATTTACTGAGCATAGTGTTAGGCAAAGCCTGGTGTAGACTTTAGCATAGTGTTAGGCAAAGCCTGGTGTAGACTTTAGCATAGTGTTAGGAAAAGTCTACTTGAGCACAGTGTTAGGCAAAGCCTGGTGTAGACTTGAGCATAGTGTTAGGCAAAGCCTGGTGTAGACTTTAGCATAGTGTTAGGCAAAGCCTGGTGTAGACTTTAGCATAGTGTTAGGCAAAGCCTGGTGTAGACTTGAGCATAGTGTTAGCAAAGCCTGGTGTAGACTTGAGCATAGTGTTAGGCAAAGCCTGGTGTAGACTTGAGCATAGTGTTAGGCAAAGCCTGGTGTAGACTTGAGCATAGTGTTAGGCAAAGCCTGGTGTAGACTTGAGCATAGTGTTAGGCAAAGCCTGGTGTAGACTTGAGCATAGTGTTAGGCAAAGCCTGGTGTAGACTTGAGCATAGTGTTAGGCAAAGCCTGGTGTAGACTTTAGCATAGTGTTAGGCAAAGCCTGGTGTAGACTTGAGCATAGTGTTAGCAAAGCCTTGTGTAGACTTGTTTTAAAAGTCCTCACAGAACCTCTAGTAGCTTAGCAGAACTTGCCTTAGAAAACTTAACCTCTAGAAACTCCTAGCTAAGCGTTTGTATGTAACAAGCCATGTCTAATTATTAGGCCTCGCCTCAGCCATGTATAGACCAAAGATTTACGCATTGATGTTTTCGCTAACGGAGAACTCGGTGTTGGTGGTGCCCCTAACATGGTGGAGGATGTCCATGTGTTTGGTGACAGGTGTGCTGTATCAGTGGAAAAGTTACGTCACGAGTGTAAAATTTCTGCAGTGCATTCCTCTATTGCATGGTGGATGTCTTTATTATGTTCTGTTGTACATGCAACAGGACTCTATGGTTGATTTATGGGATAAGCTGACACTGGAGTTACCTCGGATGAGCTGACAGTGGAGTTACCTCAGATGAGCTGACACTGGAGTTACCTCGGATGAGCTGACAGTGGAGTTACCTCAGATGAGCTGACACTGGAGTTACCTCGGATGAGCTGACAGTGGAGTTACCTCAGATGAGCTGACACTGGAGTTACCTTGGATGAGCTGACAGTGGAGTTACCTTGGATGAGCTGACACTGGAGTTACCTCGGATGAGCTGACAGTGGAGTTACCTCGGATGAGCTGACAGTGGAGTTACCTCGGATGAGCTGACAGTGGAGTTACCTCGGATGAGCTGACAGTGGAGTTACCTCAGATGAGCTGACAGTGGAGTTACCTCAGATGAGCTGACACTGGAGTTACCTCAGATGAGCTGACAGTGGAGTTACCTCGGATGAGCTGACAGTGGAGTTACCTCGGATGAGCTGACAGTAGAGTTACCTCGGATGAGCTGACAGTAGAGTTACCTCGGATGAGCTGACACTGGAGTTACCTCGGATGAGCTGACAGTGGAGTTACCTCGGATGAGCTGACAGTGGAGTTACCTCGGATGAGCTGACAGTAGAGTTACCTCGGATGAGCTGACAGTAGAGTTACCTCGGATGAGCTGACAGTAGAGTTGCCTCGGAAGGTCTATCCTAGATTGGTCCTACACCACAGAATGTTGCGCAATGAAATGTTGTAGCCGTTGCTTGGTCAGTAGCAGCTGCTGTAGTTAGTCAGCGGTTGTTTTGTTGGTCAGCTTCATCAGCGCCTCTATTTCTTCGACGCTGGCATTAATATTGACGGCCTTCTGCTGATTATGAGAAGTACAATAAGCAAGAGGTTTCTGGGCAACAAAGAAACTGGAAGAAGCTGGAGCACGAAGCCGATTGAACTTAGGGGGGGGGGAAGCTGTCATGACTCAGGTATGGACTGACCTATTTATATATATAATTAGGTAACTTATACTATGGCATATACAAAGCATACCTCAGGTAAAAGAGAGTTAAACTTCTCCCTAGACATCCTCAAATATCTGAAATGACTCGGGGGGGGGGGGGGGGGTCAGACAGCCTCATCTCTTGTGGAAGATTGTTATAATCTCCCTGCTGCCTACGGCGAGTGAATATTGGGCGTACCCACATCCTTGCTCTTCCGCTTTCTTAGCCCCCTACTAGCCAATAGCAAGATCTTCGCTATGCTGTCACTGCTGTCCATCTTTGTTGAGCGCGGTTCAAGGGTCAATTGACAATAATAATAAACGACATGGCGGGCGGAATGTTGTGTTATGAACCGGCAAACGTAACACAACGCAATACTCCGCTCGGCCAGCGTCGTGTTGTGAACTAGCCTTAACCCTCTTCGGTTACCTACACCTTCAGAAAGTCTAACACTTGAATTGCAGGTTGGACATCTCACAATGTGGGACGAGATAGAAATGCTGACAATGCGATTGCCTGTACCCATACAATCTTCATCGAGTGGCTTGGCTTTACCAGCCCTGCTAGCAACCTTCAATTTACGTTGACTAGCAGTCTGACAGTGTGTGGTAACAGGAACAGACTCCATAGCAGTCTGCCCTATGCTTGAAGCAGACTCCAGCAATCTGCCCCACGCTTGAAGCAGACTCTCCAGCAATCTGTCTCATGCTTGACACGGGCTCCCCAGCAGTCTGCCCCAAGCCAATAAGTTCAACGCTCACATGCAAAAGGCCAGCCTCATCAGCAGACTGACCTGTTTTAGCTGATACTCGGGAAGGACCTACTACGGACTCGCTACTAGTCCGAACCAGAAGGTTTGACGTGGGCGAAGAAGAGCCAGCATCATTCGTGTCTTCAGCTTATATTCTCATCTTCTTCACTGGCTGTACCCCGTGAAAGACTTTGGGTCTCTTCTTCTGACGACAACCGGAACGCCACATGATAGTAGCTTTAGAATTACACAGAGGTGCGATCAAAGTTGAGAACTGAGAAAGAACAACGTGGCGTGGGCAGGAGCAGACTTTTATGCCCCCTTTGCGCAAATAGCGTGGAAATGACGGAATAGCACTGAGCGATATTTTAGCCAAGTTTCAGGTCCTGGCCATGAACGGTTATTGTATTATGAACGATCCAACTTACTGCATTATTCAGGCTTCTTCTTATTCATCGTGCAGAGGTGTGCGATGAAATGGGAGGATAAAAAGTATCATAACTCAAGAATGGTTGACAATGAAATTCACTTATTTAATGGTGAAGGTATAGAATGATGGGAAAAAGAAAAGGGGAAAAAATGGTGTACTTCCCCCCCCCCCCCCCCCCCCCCTGCACAAGGCTGACCAATGACTGCGCAAACGAGGGTGAGGAAATTGAACTGCGAATGAGTTTGAAATGGGAGATAAAAGATTCTTTGCCGTTGAAACGGATTTTTTTCTCCATTTTTCTGTTGAGTTCTTTAACAGCATTGGAACGACATAGCTCAGAAACACCACTGGAATATTAACGAAATGCAACCGGAACTTTCTTTGACTCCAAGACTGGTACTATTATGAGCCCTTGCTTGGTGAACACCATGGAGCAGGTAGTCATGGAACTTAGAATAGACTGGTACTATTATGAGCCCTTGCTTGGTGAACACCATGGAGCAGGTAGCCAAGGAACTTAGAATAGACTGGTACTATTATGAGCCCTTGCTTGGTGAACATGGAGCAGGTAGTCAAGGAACTTAGAATAGACTGGTACTATTATGAGCCCTCGCTTGGTGAACATGGAACAGGTGGTCAAGGAACTTAGAATAGACTGGTACTATTATGAGCCCTTGCTTGGTGAACATGGAGCAGGTGGCCAATGAACTTAGAATTGACTGGTACTATTATGAGCCCTTGCTTGGTGAACATGGAACAGGTGGTCAAGGTACAGTAGACCCTCGCATATCCGACCCTCGATTATCCGAACTCCTGATTAAATAATAAACCTGGTAACGGTCGTCGATCTGCCAAACTTCGTTTGCACGTGGAAATTAGTTCGTTCGCTTTGGCCAGAAAAAAGTTTTGTCGATCGAGTCAAAGATAGCCAAGATATCAAATGGAGCCAGTCAAGCCGGACTAGCGGAAGAGTCAGGCGTAGGGAAGTTGACAATAACGGAGATAAAAAAGAACGAAGCCAAACTTCGAGAGTTCGCAGGCAACCTAGACTGTCGGGGGCTAAGTTCAGCTCGCAAAAAGTCATGCGCCTTGCTAAAGACGAACAACTAGAAAATGCTTTATATCTGTGGTTCGTTCAGAAAAACGAGAAAGCCCCAAGGCACTCAGTGGACTATTGCTCAGAGAAAATACAACATTATGAATATATATATACAGTAATATGAAAAAATATGTATATATGTAAAACAACATGCCAGTTACTGAGGACCTAAATCCTTCTAGTACCAGGAAGTGAGCTTCTTAATCCCAAGAACCTGCTAAAAGGATATTGAAAATAGTTCCCAGCATTTTAATTACATTCATGAATTTATAATTAATATTTGTGGTTTTTTGCATATCCGAACTTTTTGCATATCCGAATAGCCTCTGGTCCCAAGCTGTTCGGATATGTGAGGGTCTATTGTACTTATAATAGACTGGTACTATTATGAGCCCTTGCTTGGTGAACATGGAGCAGGTGGCCAAGGAACTTAGAATAGACTGGTACTATTATGAGCCCTTGCTTGGTGCAGGTGGTCAAGGAACTTAGAATAGACTGGTACTATTATGAGCCCTTGCTTGGTGAACATGGAGCAGGTGGCCAAGGAACTTAGAATAGACTGGTACTATTATGAGCCCTTGCTTGGTGTACTCCATGGAGCAGGTGGCCAAGGAACTTAGAATAGACTGGTACTTTTGTTCTCCCCAGGATTTTTTAAGGGATATGGGATATGGGCATGTCACCTGTGGAGTAGCAGACTAATAAACCGTGAGATGGTATTGTATTCATTACTGAGTTTATAGGTTGCAGGAGGTACAGTAGAGGCAAAAAAACACCTTTGCGTACCATTGCGTTGGGTTAACGTTCAACGCAGAAACCTTTCCTAACCGATGAAGCGCCGACTTTCCTGGTACCCGAGGTAAAATAATTAACGATTTAATTACTAATTTTTCCCTCGAGCTTCTTATAGGATATCAGCACAGGAAACCTTGTTCATATGCAAGCCCAGTGATTGCTCTACATCCTGATTTTTGAATGAAACCCAAGGACCACTAATTTTTCCCTCTAGCTTCTTATAGGATATCAGCACAGGAAACCTCGTTCATATGCAAGCCCAATGATTGCTCTACATCGTGATTTTTGAATGAAACCCAAGGACCAAATAACCAGCATTTGGCTAGCTTTTCAAAATTGAACCAACATTTATATACCATATATTTTGGCATATTCATATAATTTGACACAGAATCAAGACAATAACAATCCTAAAACATCCTAAGACAAAACATTTTGAACAGACAATCTATGAATCGAATATTTGAATAGAAAAAGTATGTGTGTGGGGGTAGAATTTGATGAAGAATGAAGGAGAGTGAGAGAGTAGCATTGTAATACATGTTGTGTGTGTGTGTGTGTGTAGAAGGGCAAGACCAGGCTCTATCAACACTTCCCAGGCATCTAGAACACAAAGACACAACAATAGAGAAAAATGCATTGTTAGACACAAGCATCCACACTTTACCAAGAGGCACGCACATACACCATACACAACTTACATTTCATGGTCACGAGAAGTAAGAGAATACATGCAACACTAATATTCTACCAAGGTATGATACGGTCAGATCCAATGCACAAATGAACCTTACAGTAACCACACTCATTTAGGCTTTCATGCCTCAAACCATTTTTTATGCACACCAAACAGTGGCCCTTAGAAGTAGAATGGGGGAAATGACCTAGTTGTAAATTGAGATGCTCTAGCTGAGATGTAGGCAACGTACAAGGTCGACCTATACGCCGCCGAGAAGAATAGGAACCAATCAACGTTTTTAC
The DNA here is from genome assembly GCA_028752905.1 of Cladorhizidae sp. MBARI D1340-BT2. NCBI lineage: Eukaryota > Metazoa > Porifera > Demospongiae > Poecilosclerida > Cladorhizidae > Cladorhizidae sp. MBARI D1340-BT2. The sequence continues at coordinate 512,688 of JAQNBH010000012.1, forward strand.
TAAGCTAATCCGAAGATCTAAATAACTATCCTGCCTCTTATGTAGAGAAGTGTTTGAAAAATAAAACAAGATAAAGGCATTCAAAAAACAAACCTCTATCAAATATGCAAACACCCTTCCACCACCTCTTTGATTTTCTACCCAAATTGTAGTAGCCCATTCTTTGGTCTGCTCTGTCGACACCCCTCATGAATGATTGATAATCAGGTAAACGGGGGGGGGGGGCGGGGGCAAGACACATCCTGTAGAGAACCATCAAGCTGACGACGTTTCAGTTGGTTGTTGTCCTTGCCCCACAGCTGCATGCATATTAGTCATCATGTCAATTACACGCTTGTCTACCCAAACTAAAGCCAGGAGTGAACCAGTTGAGTGTAATCATATTTTCCTCTATTCTTCCTACTGGACTTTGTAAGTAACTCCTTAGGAAAGTTTTTCCTATTAGGCCTAGCTGTGCCACATGCACCAACCCCTCTAATAGTCGGCGTGTGAAATAAATTAGGACATCTTCTTTTTGATAATTTGAAGAAAAAAACACCTCCAGTACCACCAGTACCACCGAAACACACGAAAGTTTTGCCAACTTGATATCAAGAAGCATTGCTAGGCAAGTGATTTCCAAATAAACCTCCCCGTGGCCCAACCTTCCAGGTGTCTATTCTACTTCTGACACGACAGTTAATCAAAATTGTGTTATGCTGTACAACAATTCAGCTTTGGACTTGGGCTTCACTTCTCTCCTGATGTACTCTTTCAACTCGTGTCACAGGTCTTCAATGGGGTTGGCATCTGGAAACTCAGGAGGCATCCTCCATCAATTTATATCGAACAACTCCTTAGCCAGCCTGGCTGTACGTTTGGGGTCAGTGTCCTGCATAAAGGGGTGATGGGAGCAAACGTCCTTTACGAAGGGTAAAAAGGGTCTGGTGAAGAATTTGAACAAAAAGTGGGACTCTCATAATACCGGCCCACACATGCACCTTCACCAAATGTTTCACGCTATAATCAAATAAACAGAGGTTTAAAACACCTGAGTATACCATAAATACCATAAATCTACACCTTATTACACAACCATAATACAACATGAATCATATCTTGGCTTGTTCTTTCGTGCCTGCCTTATACAAAAAAAAGCCTATGTATTTCCAATTGAACTGTGCACTCGTCTGTCCATTGGCTGCCTCTTTAAGGTTCTGCCTGTCTCGCTCCAATCTCTTGACCTAGGACAGGGATAAATGATACCGCTATTGATCATGTTATTACATGAGTCACTATACCAATTCTCCAGTGTTCTATATCAATATCTTGCCCTAGTCTTAAGGCATAACATCTACAAAGTCCCTAAACTATATATATATATATATATATATATATTGTCCAATGGCTTATCCTAATTGGCGGCACATTGGCTCTAGCCAAAAGACCATCAAGACCCAGGCCTAGATTATCATTAGCCACTAGCAACCAATCCAACATAGCTTCAGTGTGACACAGAAAGCTTCTACACTAGATATTAACTTTCACATAGCTCCATCCCAAAACTAGTTCAACACAAACCTAGTTGGCTTTTTTATCAGTTGGCATTACCACTGCCTCAAAATATCAACGCAAAGCAATGTCCTGAACAGCAAGACTGGGTTCCCTTCGCTGTGAAGGAGAACTGCAGTTGGTATGCTGTCTTCTCATCATCTTACAGCATGACTTTTGGGCCAGCAATAAAAAAAGAAGATCTCCCGCTATGGCTGTAAGGCGATACCAGTCTCGAAGTGCTTGACAAAACTGGACGCTTTGCCTTGTTTCTGTCACGCCCTCCTTCAAAATACAGACGATAGCTGCAGCCTTGAATCCTCTAGATCCTAAAGAATAGAATTCTGTTTGAATATGGCATCTTGATTCTGGAAAAAAATAACCGCTAGAGCACAGTTAGCCTTTTTCCCGCCTTCGTCGATCTGGCATGTGCTAGTGAAATACAATTTTACTACGCTTAATTAACGATCCCTGCGTAACCTTTTTGGCGAACAGTACAGCAACGCTGCAACTCAAACGTACCACAAACGTCCAACGCAAACGGTACGTAATTTTTTTTTGGCTTCTACTGTACATTGCACTGGTCAAACATAATATTGTTACATGTGAAGAGCTATGAATCAGGACAGGATCATGCCAGAGGCAGCACATAATATGACTGACATACCTGAAGCCCGAATGTTCATATTATAATAGTGAATATAATTATCTTGAGATATTCATGAGTGAAGTAACTGTTGTGTAATGTATATATACATGATGATTCTGAAGAAATGATTCCATATACCAAAAGAGATAAAGGAGATTCTTTAGGTGGAAAGTGAGGGCTAAGCCACAATCTCTCCTAGGCACTGCACCATCTCCCCTAGCCCAAGTCAGCCTACCATGATGTAACACTCGCTTGTCGCATGCTCCACTAAGCTCTGCCTTGTTAAAGTCGTGCGAGGGAAGCTGATCCATGCCGCTTGGCCAATGGCGACCTCAGCAGCGCAAACATGAGTACGCAATGGAGCGCAAGGAAGTTAGAATTGACTGGAACTATTATAAGTTAGCTCATATGGCCTGGACTAAGACCATGGACAGCCCGAAATATGTAAATTTGCATGTACTGTTCCTTGCTGATCTCCTTCCAGTAAAAGGAGCTCTTGTCACATGATAATGTTTTTATACTGTGAACATTTGACAGTGTGTTTATACTGTGAACATTTGACAATGTGTTTATACTGTGAACATTTGACAATGTGTTTATACTGTGAACATTTGAGTGTGTTTATACTGTGAACATTTGACAATGTGTTTATACTGTGAACATTTGACAATGTGTTTATACTGTGAACATTTGAGTGTGTTTATACTGTGAACATTTGACAATGTGTTTATACTGTGAACATTTGACAATGTGTTTATACTGTGAACATTTGACAATGTGTTTATACTGTGAACATTTGACAGTGTGTTTATACTGTGAACATTTGACAGTGTGTTTATACTGTGAACATTTGAGTGTGTTTATACTGTGAACATTTGACAGTGTGTTTATACTGTGAACATTTGACAGTGTGTTTATACTGTGAACATTTGACAATGCGTTTATACTGTGAACATTTGACAATGTGTTTATACTGTGAACATTTGACAGTGTGTTTATACTGTGAACATTTGACAGTGTGTTTATACTGTGAACATTTGACTGTGTTTATACTGTGAACATTTGAGTGTGTTTATACTGTGAACATTTGACAATGTGTTTATACTGTGAACATTTGACAATGCGTTTATACTGTGAACATTTGACAATGTGTTTATACTGTGAACATTTGACAATGTGTTTATACTGTGAACATTTGAGTGTGTTTATACTGTGAACATTTGACAATGTGTTTATACTGTGAACATTTGACAATGTGTTTATACTGTGAACATTTGACAATGTGTTTATACTGTGAACATTTGACAGTGTATTTATACTGTGAACATTTGACAATGTGTTTATACTGTGAACATTTGACAGTGTGTTTATGCTGTGAACATTTGACAGTGTGTTTATACTGTGAACATTTGACAATATGTTTAAACTGTGAACATTTGACAGTGTGTTTATACTGTGAACATTTGTCAGTGTTTATACTGTGAACATTTGACAATGTGTTTATACTGCGAACATTTGACAATGTGTTTAGACTGTGAACTTTTGACAATGTGTTTATACTGTGAACATTTGACAGTGTGTTTATACTGTGAACATTTGACGGTGTGTTTATTTATTTTTTGTGAACATTTGACTGTATTTATACAGTGAACATTTGACAATGCGTTTATACTGTGAACATTTGACAATGTGTTTATATTGGGAACATTTGACAATGTGTTTATACTGTGAACATTTGACAGTGTGTTTATACTGTGAACATTTGACAATGTGTTTATACTGTCAACAAAAGTATAAAAGATGTGGCACTGGCAGTAGATTAAAGACATCTAGTAGTACAATATGGCCTCATGATCTGGGCATGCTCGGTATGTATCACTAAGAATACAGTGTATGGTGTTCTCCCCAGAGCGTTATAAGCGTATCAACCTGATGTACCTATGATATGCCTTCGAAATTGAAGGTGTATCGACCGATCCGTTATACTATTACAGTTCAAAGTTATTTTTTGGTCAAATTGATGATGCAATAGAATTTCATTTTATACCTATTGTGGGTGGTGAAAATTTGCAGTAGTTCTAGCTCTGCAGTATCTCGAGTGAGACTTACTGAGACATAGAAGTCCAGACGAAAGTGTTCCTAGCAGAGCTTAAACGAGCACAGGTAGGCTGGTATTGATTTAAAAAATGGAAAAGTTGAACCCACCTGGATGTTACAATTGGAGGATGGGTAAGGAATAGCCTGTTTACTATGCTAATAACATAATCATAGGCCCATGAGGTAAACACAGGATGGAGCACACAAAAAACACGGACCATCATGGTTTATTAGTCTGCTACTCCACAGATGACATGTCAATATCCCTTACAAAAGTCCTAGAATACTGGCATATATATATATATATGCTTACATGCGTGGGCACGCTGCAGCAGATGATCAGGTGACTAGCACATCACATGATCTAAAGCACGACAACCTGTTAATTTTCAAGTCTAAACCTTTCAGTTTTATGACCCTAATTGGCCATGGGATGAGGTGCATGTTCTTTATAATACAATAATGCACGAGTACGTGAGTTTAAAAGATTGCATATTTGATGTTTAGCAAATCATGGAGACTCTGAGGGAGAACCAGCTTGGACTTGACCTGCGCACTGCAGCATATGTGTGTGCTCTCAAGAAGATCTACACCGTCTATGAGTCGGCTGGCATCACTTTCTCCTGAACTTAATAACATTTTGTAGTATATATATATAATATTTGTGTGTGTGTTGATGGGGACAGGCACTTGTGGGTCTGTTGTTGCTTACTGCACTACTTGACTTCTCCAGTCAGAGTGTGTGTGTCAAAACTCTAGTGTAGTAATTCTCAGTGCACAGTCTTTTCTGGTAACCTGCAAATGCAATTTGTTTTGTTTTTGTCTAATACACATTCTGTCAACATGACCTGAGAATTATCAGTGCATCGACTGTCTTTCAAAATGCCATTATAGTGCACATTTTGACAACTACATGTAGTTAGCAGCCTAAACAGTGATGTCGTTAGCAACCTGAACAGTGATGTCATTAGCAACCTGAACAGTGGTGTAGTTAGCACCTGAACAGTGGTGTAGTTAGCACCCTGAACAGTGGTGTAGTTAGCACCCTGAACAGTGGTGTAGTTAGCAGCCTGAACAGTGGTGTAGTTAGCACCTGAACAGTGGTGTAGTTAGCAACCTGAACAGTGGTGTAGTTAGCACCTGAACAGTGGTGTAGTTAGCACCTGAACAGTGTTGTAGTTAGCACCTGAACAGTGGTGTAGTTAGCACCTAGACAGTGGTGTAGTGAGCACCTAGACAGTGGTGTAGTTAGCACCTGAACAGTGTTGTAGTTAGCACCTGAACAGTGGTGTAGTTAGCACCTGAACAGTGGTGTAGTTAGCACCTGAACAGTGGTGTAGTTAGCACCTGAACAGTGGTGTAGTTAGCAACCTCAACAGTGGTGTAGTTACACCCTGAACAGTGGTATAGTTAGCACCTGAACAGTGGTGTAGTTAGCACCTGAACAGTGGTGTAGTTAGCACCCTGAACAGTGGTGTAGTTAGCACTAGAACAGTGGCGTAGTTAGAAGCCTGAACAGTGGTGTAGTTAGCACCCTGAACAGTGGTGTAGTTAGCACCCTGAACAGTGGTATAGTTAGCACCTGAACAGTAGCACCTGAACAGTGGTGTGGTTCGCAGCCTGAACAGCGGTGTAATTAGCACCTGAACGGTGGTGTAGTTAGCACCTGAACAGTGGTGTAGTTAGCAGCCTGAACAGTGGTGTAGTTAGCACCCTGAACAGTGGTGTAGTTAGCACCCTGAACAGTGGTATAGTTAGCACCTGAACAGTAGCACCTGAACAGTGGTGTGGTTCGCAGCCTGAACAGCGGTGTAATTAGCACCTGAACGGTGGTGTAGTTAGCACCTGAACAGTGGTGTAGTTAGCAGCCTGAACAGTAGTGTAGTTAGCAGCCTGAACAGTGGTGTAGTTAGCACTTGAACAGTGGTGTAGTTAGCACCTGAACAGTGGTGTCGTTAGCAACCTGAACAGTGGTGTCGTTAGCACTTGAACAGTGGTATAGTTAGCACCTGAACAGGTGTAGTTAGCAACCTGAACAGTGGTGTAGTTAGCACTTGAACAGTGGTGTAGTTAGCACCTGAACAGTGGTGTCGTTAGCAACCTGAACAGTGGTGTCGTTAGCAACCTGAACAGTGGTGTAGTTAGCACTTGAACAGTGGTGTAGTTAGCACCTGAACAGTGGTGTCGTTAGCAACCTGAACAGTGGTTAGTTAGCACCTGAACAGTGGTGTAGTTGGCAACCTGAACAGTGGTGTAGTTAGCACCTGAACAGTGGTGTAGTTAGCAGCCTGAACAGTGGTGTCGTTAGCAACCTGAACAGTGGTTAGTTAGCACCTGAACAGTGGTGTAGTTAGCAACCTGAACAGTGGTGTAGTTAGCACCTGAACAGTGGTGTAGTTAGCACCTGAACAGTGGTGTAGTTAGCAGCCTGAACAGTGGTGTCGTTAGCAACCTGAACAGTGGTTAGTTAGCACCTGAACAGTGGTGTAGTTAGCAACCTGAACAGTTGTGTAGTTAGCACCTGAACAGTGGTATAGTTAGCACCTGAACAGTGGTGTGGTTCGCAGCCTGAACAGTGGTGTAGTTAGCACCTGAACAGTGGTATAGTTAGCACCTGAACAGTGGTATAGTTGGCACCTGAACAGTGGTGTAGTTAGCACCTGAACAGTGGTGTAGTTATCAGCCTGAACAGTGGTGTGGTTAGCACCTGAACAGTGGGTATAGTTAGCACCTGAACAGTGGTATAGTTAGCACCTGAACAGTGGTGTGGTTTGCAGCCTGAACAATGGCTTCAGTCTCCAAAAACAGTTTCAACATAGTCTCTTTCCTTGACACACCTTTAGAAGATGTTGAATTTGACTTGGTTCTCGTTTGTTTCCTTCCCAGAGATGACTTTTGTAGTTGCAGCTAGACAAGAGAGAGTGGCCAATCTCTACCCACTTCTCAGTTCTGTCAACAGACTAGATTAGGGGTTTGAAGTCCTTTGGTACACAAGTGGTTATGATAATGTATGCAGGAAGGAAAGGAAGAAGGCGGAGCCTTGAATACTAATTGTTTTTAATGATCTGCCATAAGAAGCTTAGCGGGTTTGCTTTATATAGTGTAAGTATATGCAGGTTGTTGAGCATATATATATATATATGTAATAATATATAGAGGTTTGTTTTATATAGTATGTATATATAGGAGTTAGGGGTTTGCTTTATGTACTATAGTATAGTATTGAGTTAGAGGTTTGCTTTGTATAATATTGAGTTATGCGAATTTGTGAAACCATAATGTCATACCAACATCCCATTTGGCACTGAGTGAGTTTATTATGTGTAGATTTAAAACTAGATAGAGACCAAAGCTGACCAAGTTATTAGGCTGTACGATGTCATAATCCAAGATGGCTATCAGGGTTTGGCATCCAACCAGAATCATGTTTCAATAGATTATTGATATTATATATACATCACCTTCCATTTAATTCTATAAGAAGTGCTGCATATTATTGCACTTTCCACTCGTAACATATTTTGTATGAAACAGAAAGTAAAATAATTACCCTAAAAAATTAATATAATTATTTTTTCTTAATTATTCAAATGTAATATACATCCTGTTCAGGGAAGAGAGGCCTTCAGCACTGCACTTCATGCAGTTGCAGCCTTACAGCACTGCACGTCATTCAGGTGCAGCCTTACAGCACTGCACATCATTCAGTTGCAGCCTTACAGCACTGCACCTCATTCAGGTGCAGCCTTCAGCACTGCACTTCATTCAGTTGCAGCCTTACAGCACTGCACTTCATGCAGTTGCAGCCTTCAGCACTGCAGTTGCAGCCTTACAGCACTGCACTTCATGCAGTTGCAGCCTTACAGCACTGCACTTCATTCAGTTGCAGCCTGACAGCGCTGCACTTCATTCAGTTGCAGCCTTACAGCACTGCACTTCATGCAGTTGCAGCCTGACAGCGCTGCACTTCATTCAGTTGCAGCCTTACACCTTACAGCACTGCACTTCATTCAGTTGCAGCCTTACAGCACTGCACTTCATGCAGTTGCAGCCTTCAGCACTGCACTTCATTCAGGTGCAGCCTTGCTGGTGCAGTGTATTAGTTCACTACAAGATGAGGCTTCAGCAAGGCATACCCAATTAGGTGTGAATCCACTAATGTATTTCTTCCAGGCTTACTCAGTGAAGTTGGGTACTCTGACATAGTGGTTAAACATTGTCTCCATATGTGTCCTTCTTGTAAAGCAGCTCTATTAATATGTTCCTTAAGGACTGCTTCTATGGAGGCTATGTTCTCCATTCCATTTGATAGCACTGGTTGGCCCTGGTGCATGAACCTGTCCTGTCATGTAGGAGGACACTCTCCAGTTGAGCCATTTGGATTTTTGCAACCTCCTTTGAACTCATTAACAGACTAATGAAATATGTCTGCCACATCTAGAAATGTTTCAAAAACTTTCCTGGCTATTTTATTTTTGCCATGTCCTGTAGAAGCTGAAACTGCATCACATCCAGTGAATGCATGCCCCCAGTATGGTGTGCCAGTGAATGCATGCCCCCAGTATGGTATGCCAGTGAATGCATGTCCCCAGTATGGTATGCCAGTGAATGCATGCTCCCAGTATGGTGTGCCAGTGAATGCATGCCCCCAGTATGGTATGCCAGTGAATGCATGTCCCCAGTATGGTGTGCCAGTGAATGCATGTCCCCAGTATGGTGTGCCAGTGAATGCATGCCCCCAGTATGGTATGCCAGTGAATGCATGCCCCCAGTATGGTATGCCAGTGAATGCATGCCCCCAGTATGGTATGCCAGTGAATGCATGCCCCCAGTATGGTATGCCAGTGAATGCATGCCCCCAGTATGGTATGCCAGTGAATGCATGCCCCCAGTATGGTATGCCAGTGAATGCATGCCCCCAGTATGGTATGCCAGTGAATGCATGCCCCCAGTATGGTATGCCAGTGAGTGAATGCATGCCCCCAGTATGGTATGCCAGTGAATGCATGCCCCCAGTATGGTATGCCAGTGAATGCATGCCCCCAGTATGGTATGCCAGTGAATGCATGCCCCCAGTATGGTGTGCCAGTGAATGCATGTCCCCAGTATGGTGTGCCAGTGAATGCATGCCCCCAGTATGGTGTGCCAGTGAATGCATGCCCCCAGTATGGTATGCCAGTGAATGCATGCCCCCAGTATGGTATGCCAGTGAATGCATGCCCCCAGTATGGTGTGCCAGTGAATGCATGCCCCCAGTATGGTATGCCAGTGAATGCATGCCCCCAGTATGGTATGCCAGTGAATGCATGCCCCCAGTATGGTATGCCAGTGAATGCATGCCCCCAGTATGGTATACCAGTGAATGCATGCCCCCAGTATGGTGTGCCAGTGAATGCATGCCCCCAGTATGGTATGCCAGTGAATGCATGCCCCCAGTATGGTATGCCAGTGAATGCATGCCCCCAGTATGGTATGCCAGTGAATGCATGCCCCCAGTATGGTGTGCCAGTGAATGCATGCCCCCAGTATGGTATGCCAGTGAATGCATGCCCCCAGTATGGTATGCCAGTGAATGCATGCCCCCAGTATGGTATGCCAGTGAATGCATGCCCCCAGTATGGTGTGTCAGTGAATGCATGCCCCCAGTATGGTGTGCCAGTGAATGCATGCCCCCAGTATGGTATGCCAGTGAATGCATGCCCCCAGTATGGTGTGCCAGTGAATGCATGCCCCCAGTATGGTATGCCAGTGAATGCATGCCCCCAGTATGGTATGCCAGTGAATGCATGCCCCCAGTATGGTGTGCCAGTGAATGCATGCCCCCAGTATGGTATGCCAGTGAATGCATGCCCCTAGTATGGTGTGTCAGTGAATGCATGTCCCCAGTATGGTATACCAGTGAATGCATTCCCCCAGTATGGTGTGCCAGTGAATGCATGCCCCCAGTATGGTATGCCAGTGAATGCATGCCCCCAGTATGGTATGCCAGTGAATGCATGCCCCCAGTATGGTATGCCAGTGAATGCATGCCCCCAGTATGGTGTGCCAGTGAATGCATGCCCCCAGTATGGTATGCCAGTGAATGCATGCACCCAGTATGGTGTGCCAGTGAATGCATGCCTCCAGTATGGTATGCCAGTGAATGCATGCCCCCAGTATGGTATGCCAGTGAATGCATGCCCCCAGTATGGTATGCCAGTGAATGCATGCCCCCAGTATGGTGTGCCAGTGAATGCATGCCCCCAGTATGGTATGCCAGTGAATGCATGCCCCCAGTATGGTGTGCCAGTGAATGCATGCCCCCAGTATGGTATGCCAGTGAATGCATGCCCCCAGTATGGTATGCCAGTGAATGCATGCCCCCAGTATGGTGTGCCAGTGAATGCATGCCCCCAGTATGGTATGCCAGTGAATGCATGCCCCCAGTATGGTATGCCAGTGAATGCATGCCCCCAGTATGGTGTGCCAGTGAATGCATGCCCCCAGTATGGTGTGCCAGTGAATGCATGCCCCCAGTATGGTATGCCAGTGAATGCATGCCCCCAGTATGGTATGCCAGTGAGTGAATGCATGCCCCCAGTATGGTGTGCCAGTGAATGCATGCCCCCAGTATGGTGTGCCAGTGAATGCATGCCCCCAGTATGGTGTGCCAGTGAATGCATGCCCCCAGTATGGTATGCCAGTGAATGCATGCCCCCAGTATGGTATGCCAGTGAGTGAATGCATGCCCCCAGTATGGTGTGCCAGTGAATGCATGCCCCCAGTATGGTGTGCCAGTGAATGCATGCCCCCAGTATGGTATGCCAGTGAATGCATGCCCCCAGTATGGTATGCCAGTGAATGCATGCCCCCAGTATGGTATGCCAGTGAATGCATGCCCCCAGTATGGTATGCCAGTGAATGCATGCCCCCAGTATGGTGTGCCAGTGAATGCATGCCCCCAGTATGGTGTGCCAGTGAATGCATGCCCCCAGTATGGTATGCCAGTGAATGCATGCCCCCAGTATGGTATGCCAGTGAATGCATGCCCCCAGTATGGTATGCCAGTGAATGCATGCCCCCAGTATGGTATGCCAGTGAATGCATGCCCCCAGTATGGTGTGTCAGTGAATGCATGCCCCCAGTATGCTATTCAAGTGAATGCATGCCCCCAGTATGGTATGCCAGTGAATGCATGCCCCCAGTATGGTATGCCAGTGAATGCATGCCCCCAGTATGGTGTGCCAGTGAATGCATGCCCCCAGTATGTTGTGCCAGTGAGTGAATGCATGCCCCCAGTATGGTATGCCAGTGAATGCATGCCCCCAGTATGGTATGCCAGTGAATGCATGCCCCCAGTATGGTATGCCAGTGAATGCATGCCCCCAGTATGGTGTGCCAGTGAATGCATGCCCCCAGTATGGTATGCCAGTGAATGCATGCCCCCAGTATGGTGTGCCAGTGAATGCATGCCCCCAGTATGGTATGCCAGTGAATGCATGCCCCCAGTATGGTATGCCAGTGAATGCATGCCCCCAGTATGGTATGCCAGTGAATGCATGCCCCCAGTATGGTATGCCAGTGAATGCATGCCCCCAGTATGGTATGCCAGTGAATGCATGCCCCCAGTATGGTATGCCAGTGAATGCATGCCCCCAGTATGGTGTGCCAGTGAATGCATGCCCCCAGTATGGTATGCCAGTGAATGCATGCCCCCAGTATGGTATGCCAGTGAATGCATGCCCCCAGTATGGTATGCCAGTGAGTGAATGCCCCCAGTATGGTATGCCAGTGAATGCACGCCCCCAGTATGGTATGCCAGTGAATGCATGCCTCCAGTATGGTGTGTCAGTGAATGCATGCCCCCAGTATGGTATGCCAGTGAATGCATGCCCCCAGTATGGTGTGCCAGTGAATGCATGCCTCCAGTATGGTGTGTCAGTGAATGCATGCCCCCAGTATGGTGTGCCAGTGAATGCATGCCCCCAGTATGGTATGCCAGTGAATGCATGCCCCCAGTATGGTGTGCCAGTGAATGCATGCCCCCAGTATGGTGTGCCAGTGAATGCATGCCCCCAGTATGGTATGCCAGTGAATGCATGCCCCCAGTATGGTGTGCCAGTGAATGCATGCCCCCAGTATGGTATGCCAGTGAATGCATGCCCCCAGTATGGTATGCCAGTGAATGCATGCCCCCAGTATGGTATGCCAGTGAATGCATGCCCCCAGTATGGTATGCCAGTGAATGCATGCCCCCAGTATGGTGTGCCAGTGAATGCATGCCCCCAGTATGGTATGCCAGTGAATGCATGCCCCCAGTATGGTGTGCCAGTGAATGCATGCCTCCAGTATGGTGTGCCAGTGAATGCATGCCCCCAGTATTGTATGCCAGTGAATGCATGCCCCCAGTATGGTGTGCCAGTGAATGCATGCCCCCAGTATGGTGTGCCAGTGAATGCATGCCCCCAGTATGGTGTGCCAGTGAATGCATGCCCCCAGTATGGTGTGCCAGTGAATGCTTGCCCCCAGTATGGTATGCCAGTGAATGCATGCCCCCAGTATGGTGTGCCAGTGAATGCTTGCCCCCAGTATGGTGTACCAGTGAATGCATGCCCCCAGTATGGTATGCCAGTGAATGCATGTCCCCAGTATGGTGTACCAGTGAATGCATGCCCCCAGTATGGTGTGCCAGTGAGTGAATGCATGCTCCCAGTATGGTATGCCAGTGAATGCATGCCTCCAGTATGGTATGCCAGTGAATGCATGCCCCCAGTATGGTGTGCCAGTGAATGCATGCCCCCAGTATGGTATGCCAGTGAATGCATGCCCCCAGTATGGTATGCCAGTGAATGCATGCCCCCAGTATGGTGTGCCAGTGAATGCATGCCCCCAGTATGGTGTGCCAGTGAGTGAATGCATGCCCCCAGTATGGTATGCCAGTGAATGCATGCCCCCAGTATGGTGTGCCAGTGAATGCATGCCCCCAGTATGGTGTGCCAGTGAATGCATGCCCCCAGTATGGTATGCCAGTGAGTGAATGCATGCCCCCAGTATGGTATGCCAGTGAATGCATGCCCCCAGTATGGTATGCCAGTGAATGCATGCCCCCAGTATGGTGTGCCAGTGAATGCATGCCTCCAGTATGGTATGTCAGTGAATGCATGCCCCCAGTATGGTGTGCCAGTGAATGCATGCCCCCAGTATGGTGTGCCAGTGAGTGAATGCATGCCCCCAGTATGGTATGCCAGTGAATGCATGCCCCCAGTATGGTATGCCAGTGAATGCATGCTCCCAGTGTGCCGATGAATGCATGCCCCCAGTATGGTATGCCAGTGAATGCATGACCCCAGTATGGTATGCCAGTGAATGCATGCCCCCAGTATGGTGTGCCAGTGAATGCATGCCCCCAGTATGGTGTGCCAGTGAATGCATGCCCCCAGTATGGTATGCCAGTGAATGCATGCCCCCAGTATGGTGTGCCAGTGAATGCATGCCTCCAGTATGGTGTGCCAGTGAATGCATGCCTCCAGTATGGTATGCCAGTGAATGCATGCCCCCAGTATGGTGTGCCAGTGAATGCATGCCCCCAGTATGGTGTGCCAGTGAATGCATGCCTCCAGTATGGTGTGCCAGTGAATACATGCCCCCAGTATGGTATGCCAGTGAATGCATGCCCCCAGTATGGTGTGCCAGTGAATGCATGCCCCCAGTATGGTATGCCAGTGAATGCATGCCCCCAGTATGGTATGCCAATGAATGCATGCCCCCAGTATGGTGTGCCAGTGAATGCATGCCCCCAGTATGATGTGCCGGTCAATGCATGCCCCCAGTATGGTATGCCAGTGAATGCATGCCCCCAGTATGGTGTGCCAGTGAATGCATGCCCCCAGTATGGTGTGCCAGTGAATGCATGCCCCCAGTATGGTGTGCCAGTGGATGCATGCCTCCAGTATGGTATGCCAGTGAATGCATGTCCCCAGTATGGTGTGCCAGTGAATGCATGCCCCCAGTGTGGTGTGCCAGTGAATGCATGCCCCCAGTATGGTATGCCAGTGAATGCATGCCCCCAGTATGGTGTGCCAGTGAATGCATGTCCCCAGTATGGTGTGCCAGTGAATACATGCCCCCAGTATGGTATGCCAGTGAATGCATGCCCCCAGTATGATGTGCCGGTCAATGCATGCCCCCAGTATGGTGTGCCAGTGAATGCATGACCCCAGTATGGTGTGCCAGTGAATGCATGCCCCCAGTATGGTATGCCAGTGAATGCATGTCCCCAGTATGGTATGCCAGTGAATGCATACCCCCAGTATGGTGTGCCAGTGAATGCATGCCCCCAGTATGGTATGCCAGTGAATGCATGCCCCCAGTATGGTGTGCCAGTGAATGCATGTCCCCAGTATGGTGTGCCAGTGAGTGAATGCATGCCCCCAGTATGGTGTGCCAGTGAATGCATGCCCCCAGTATGGTGTGCCAGTGAATGCATGCCCCCAGTATGGTATGCCAGTGAATGCATGCCCCCAGTATGGTATGCCAGTGAATGCATGCCCCCAGTATGGTGTGCCAGTGAATGCATGTCCCCAGTATGGTATGCCAGTGAATGCATACCCCCAGTATGGTATGCCAGTGAATGCATACCCCCAGTATGGTGTGCCAGTGAATGCATGCCCCCAGTATGGTATGCCAGTGAATGCATACCCCCAGTATGGTGTGCCAGTGAATGCATGCCCCCAGTATGGTGTGCCAGTGAATGCATGCCCCCAGTATGGTATGCCAGTGAATGCATGCCCCCAGTATGGTATGCCAGTGAATGCATGCCCCCAGTATGGTATGCCAGTGAATGCATGCCCCCAGTATGGTGTGCCAGTGAATGCATGCCCCCAGTATGGTGTGCCAGTGAATGCATGCCCCCAGTATGGTGTGCCAGTGAATGCATGCCCCCAGTATGGTGTGCCAGTGGATGCATGCCCCCAGTATGGTGTGCCAGTGGATGCATGCCCCCAGTATGGTATGCCAGTGAATGCATGCCCCCAGTATGGTATGCCAGTGAATGCATGCCCCCAGTATGGTGTGCCAGTGAATGCATGCCCCCAGTATGGTGTGCCAGTGAATGCATGCCCCCAGTATGGTATGCCAGTGAATGCATGCCTCCAGTATGGTGTGCCAGTGAGTGAATGCATGCCCCCAGTATGGTGTGCCAGTGAATGCATGCCCCCAGTATGGTGTGCCAGTGAATGCATGCCCCCAGTATGGTATGCCAGTGAATGCATGCCCCCAGTATGGTGTGCCAGTGGATGCATGCCCCCAGTATGGTATGCCAGTGAATGCATGCCCCCAGTATGGTGTGCCAGTGAATGCATGCCCCCAGTATGGTGTGCCAGTGAATGCATGCCCCCAGTATGGTATGCCAGTGAATGCATGCCCCCAGTATGGTATGCCAGTGAATGCATGCCCCCAGTATGGTGTGCCAGTGAATGCATGTCCCCAGTATGGTGTGCCCAGTGAATGCATGCCCCCAGTATGGTATGCCAGTGAATGCATGCCCCCAGTATGGTGTGTCAGTGAATGCATGCCCCCAGTATGGTGTGCCAGTGAATGCATGCCCCCAGTATGGTATGCCAGTGAATACATGCCCCCAGTATGGTGTGCCAGTGAATGCATGCCCCCAGTATGGTGTGCCAGTGAATGCATGCCCCCAGTATGGTGTGCCAGTGAGTGAATGCATGCCCCCAGTATGGTGTGCCAGTGAATGCATGCCCCCAGTATGGTGTGTCAGTGAATGCATGCCCCCAGTATGGTGTGCCAGTGAATGCATGCCCCCAGTATGGTGTGCCAGTGAATGCATGCCCCCAGTATGGTGTGTCAGTGAATGCATGTCCCCAGTATGGTATGCCAGTGAATGCATGCCCCCAGTATGGTGTGTCAGTGAATGCATGCCCCCAGTATGGTATGCCAGTGAATGCATGCCCCCAGTATGGTGTGCCAGTGAATGCATGCCCCCAGTATGGTATGTCAGTGAATGCATGCCCCCAGTATGGTATGTCAGTGAATGCATGCCCCCAGTATGGTATGCCAGTGAATGCATGCCTCCAGTATGGTGTGCCAGTGAATGCATGCCCCCAGTATGGTATGCCAGTGAATGCATGCCCCCAGTATGGTGTGCCAGTGAATGCATGCCCCCAGTATGGTGTGCCAGTGAATGCATGCCCCCAGTATGGTATGCCAGTGAATGCATGCCCCCAGTATGGTATGCCAGTGAATGCATGCCCCCAGTATGGTATGCCAGTGAATGCATGCCCCCAGTATGGTATGCCAGTGAATGCATGCCCCCAGTATGGTATGCCAGTGAATGCATGCCCCCAGTATGGTGTGCCAGTGAATGCATGCCCCCAGTATGGTGTGCCAGTGAATGCATGCCCCCAGTATGGTGAGCCAGTGAATGCATGCCCCCAGTATGGTGTGCCAGTGAATGCATGCCCCCAGTATGGTATGCCAGTGAATGCATGCCCCCAGTATGGTGTGCCAGTGAATGCATGCCCCCAGTATGGTGTGTCAGTGAATGCATGTCCCCAGTATGGTGTGCCAGTGAATGCATGCCCCCAGTATGGTGTGTCAGTGAATGCATGTCCCCAGTATGGTGTGCCAGTGAATGCATGCCCCCAGTATGGTGTGCCAGTGAATGCATGCCCCCAGTATGGTATGCCAGTGAATGCATGCCCCCAGTATGGTATGCCAATGAATGCATGCCCCCAGTATGGTGTGCCAGTGAATGCATGCCCCCAGTATGATGTGCCGGTCAATGCATGCCCCCAGTATGGTATGCCAGTGAATGCATGCCCCCAGTATGGTGTGCCAGTGAATGCATGCCCCCAGTATGGTGTGCCAGTGAATGCATGCCCCCAGTATGGTGTGCCAGTGGATGCATGCCTCCAGTATGGTATGCCAGTGAATGCATGTCCCCAGTATGGTGTGCCAGTGAATGCATGCCCCCAGTATGGTGTGCCAGTGAATGCATGCCCCCAGTATGGTATGCCAGTGAATGCATGCCCCCAGTATGGTGTGCCAGTGAATGCATGTCCCCAGTATGGTGTGCCAGTGAATACATGCCCCCAGTATGGTATGCCAGTGAATGCATGCCCCCAGTATGATGTGCCGGTCAATGCATGCCCCCAGTATGGTGTGCCAGTGAATGCATGACCCCAGTATGGTGTGCCAGTGAATGCATGCCCCCAGTATGGTATGCCAGTGAATGCATGTCCCCAGTATGGTATGCCAGTGAATGCATACCCCCAGTATGGTGTGCCAGTGAATGCATGCCCCCAGTATGGTATGCCAGTGAATGCATGCCCCCAGTATGGTGTGCCAGTGAATGCATGTCCCCAGTATGGTGTGCCAGTGAGTGAATGCATGCCCCCAGTATGGTGTGCCAGTGAATGCATGCCCCCAGTATGGTGTGCCAGTGAATGCATGCCCCCAGTATGGTATGCCAGTGAATGCATGCCCCCAGTATGGTATGCCAGTGAATGCATGCCCCCAGTATGGTGTGCCAGTGAATGCATATCCCCAGTATGGTATGCCAGTGAATGCATACCCCCAGTATGGTATGCCAGTGAATGCATACCCCCAGTATGGTGTGCCAGTGAATGCATGCCCCCAGTATGGTATGCCAGTGAATGCATACCCCCAGTATGGTGTGCCAGTGAATGCATGCCCCCAGTATGGTGTGCCAGTGAATGCATGCCCCCAGTATGGTATGCCAGTGAATGCATGCCCCCAGTATGGTATGCCAGTGAATGCATGCCCCCAGTATGGTATGCCAGTGAATGCATGCCCCCAGTATGGTGTGCCAGTGAATGCATGCCCCCAGTATGGTGTGCCAGTGAATGCATGCCCCCAGTATGGTGTGCCAGTGAATGCATGCCCCCAGTATGGTGTGCCAGTGGATGCATGCCCCCAGTATGGTGTGCCAGTGGATGCATGCCCCCAGTATGGTATGCCAGTGAATGCATGCCCCCAGTATGGTATGCCAGTGAATGCATGCCCCCAGTATGGTGTGCCAGTGAATGCATGCCCCCAGTATGGTGTGCCAGTGAATGCATGCCCCCAGTATGGTATGCCAGTGAATGCATGCCTCCAGTATGGTGTGCCAGTGAGTGAATGCATGCCCCCAGTATGGTGTGCCAGTGAATGCATGCCCCCAGTATGGTGTGCCAGTGAATGCATGCCCCCAGTATGGTATGCCAGTGAATGCATGCCCCCAGTATGGTGTGCCAGTGGATGCATGCCCCCAGTATGGTATGCCAGTGAATGCATGCCCCCAGTATGGTGTGCCAGTGAATGCATGCCCCCAGTATGGTGTGCCAGTGAATGCATGCCCCCAGTATGGTATGCCAGTGAATGCATGCCCCCAGTATGGTATGCCAGTGAATGCATGCCCCCAGTATGGTGTGCCAGTGAATGCATGTCCCCAGTATGGTGTGCCCAGTGAATGCATGCCCCCAGTATGGTATGCCAGTGAATGCATGCCCCCAGTATGGTGTGTCAGTGAATGCATGCCCCCAGTATGGTGTGCCAGTGAATGCATGCCCCCAGTATGGTATGCCAGTGAATACATGCCCCCAGTATGGTGTGCCAGTGAATGCATGCCCCCAGTATGGTGTGCCAGTGAATGCATGCCCCCAGTATGGTGTGCCAGTGAGTGAATGCATGCCCCCAGTATGGTGTGCCAGTGAATGCATGCCCCCAGTATGGTGTGTCAGTGAATGCATGCCCCCAGTATGGTGTGCCAGTGAATGCATGCCCCCAGTATGGTGTGCCAGTGAATGCATGCCCCCAGTATGGTGTGTCAGTGAATGCATGTCCCCAGTATGGTATGCCAGTGAATGCATGCCCCCAGTATGGTGTGTCAGTGAATGCATGCCCCCAGTATGGTATGCCAGTGAATGCATGCCCCCAGTATGGTGTGCCAGTGAATGCATGCCCCCAGTATGGTATGTCAGTGAATGCATGCCCCCAGTATGGTATGTCAGTGAATGCATGCCCCCAGTATGGTATGCCAGTGAATGCATGCCTCCAGTATGGTGTGCCAGTGAATGCATGCCCCCAGTATGGTATGCCAGTGAATGCATGCCCCCAGTATGGTGTGCCAGTGAATGCATGCCCCCAGTATGGTGTGCCAGTGAATGCATGCCCCCAGTATGGTATGCCAGTGAATGCATGCCTCCAGTATGGTATGCCAGTGAATGCATGCCCCCAGTATGGTATGCCAGTGAATGCATGCCCCCAGTATGGTATGCCAGTGAATGCATGCCCCCAGTATGGTATGCCAGTGAATGCATGCCCCCAGTATGGTGTGCCAGTGAATGCATGCCCCCAGTATGGTGTGCCAGTGAATGCATGCCCCCAGTATGGTGAGCCAGTGAATGCATGCCCCCAGTATGGTGTGCCAGTGAATGCATGCCCCCAGTATGGTATGCCAGTGAATGCATGCCCCCAGTATGGTGTGCCAGTGAATGCATGCCCCCAGTATGGTGTGTCAGTGAATGCATGTCCCCAGTATGGTGTGCCAGTGAATGCATGCCCCCAGTATGGTGTGTCAGTGAATGCATGTCCCCAGTATGGTGTGCCAGTGAATGCATGCCCCCAGTATGGTGTGCCAGTGAATGCATGCCCCCAGTATGGTGTGTCAGTGAATGCATGCCCCCAGTATGGTATGCCAGTGAATGCATGCCCCCAGTATGGTGTGCCAGTGAATGCATGCCCCCAGTATGGTGTGCCAGTGAATGCATGCCCCCAGTATGGTGTGCCAGTGAATGCATGCCCCCAGTATGGTGTGTCAGTGAATGCATGCCCCCAGTATGGTATGCCAGTGAATGCATGCCCCCAGTATGGTATGCCAGTGAATGCATGCCCCCAGTATGGTGTGCCAGTGAATGCATGCCCCCAGTATGGTGTGCCAGTGAATGCATGCCCCCAGTATGGTATGCCAGTGAATGCATGCCCCCAGTATGGTATGCCAGTGAATGCATGCCCCCAGTATGGTGTGCCAGTGAATGCATGCCCCCAGTATGGTGTGCCAGTGAATGCATGCCCCCAGTATGGTATGCCAGTGAATGCATGCCCCCAGTATGGTGTGCCAGTGAATGCATGCCCCCAGTATGGTATGCCAGTGAATGCATGCCCCCAGTATGGTATGCCAGTGAATGCATGTCCCCAGTATGGTGTGCCAGTGAGTGAATGCATGTCCCCAGTATGGTGTGCCAGTGAATGCACGCCCCCAGTATGGTGTGCCAGTGAGTGAATGCATGCCCCCAGTATGGTGTGCCAGTGAATGCATGCCCCCAGTATGGTGTGTCAGTGAATGCATGCCCCCAGTATGGTATGCCAGTGAATGCATGTCCCCAGTATGGTGTGCCAGTGAATGCATGCCCCCAGTATGGTATGCCAGTGAATGCATGCCCCCAGTATGGTGTGCCAGTGAATGCATGCCCCCAGTATGGTATGCCAGTGAATGCATGCCCCCAGTATGGTGTGCCAGTGAATGCATGCCCCCAGTATGGTGTGTCAGTGAATGCATGCCCCCAGTATGGTATGCCAGTGAATGCATGCCCCCAGTATGGTATGCCAGTGAATGCATGCCCCCAGTATGGTGTGCCAGTGAATGCATGCCCCCAGTATGGTATGCCAGTGAATGCATGCCCCCAGTATGGTATGCCAGTGAATGCATGCCCCCAGTATGGTGTGCCAGTGAATGCATGCCCCCAGTATGGTATGCCAGTGAATGCATGCCCCCAGTATGGTGTGCCAGTGAATGCATGCCCCCAGTATGGTGTGCCAGTGAATGCATGCCCCCAGTATGGTGTGCCAGTGAATGCATGCCCCCAGTATGGTATGCCAGTGAATGCATGCCCCCAGTATGGTATGCCAGTGAATGCATGTCCCCAGTATGGTATGTCAGTGAATGCATGCCCCCAGTATGGTGTGCCAGTGAATGCATGCCCCCAGTATGGTGTGTCAGTGAATGCATGCCCCCAGTATGGTGTGCCAGTGAATGCATGCCCCCAGTATGGTATGCCAGTGAATGCATGCCCCCAGTATGGTATGCCAGTGAATGCATGCCCCCAGTATGGTGTGCCAGTGAATGCATGCCCCCAGTATGATAATGCGTGTCCTATTGATGATCTTTTCATGGACTCATTGGCAGCATGTTTTGCATGCAGATATATGCACGAGTCAGGTTCTTCATTACAGGGTGACAGAGTTTTATTTTTATACTGCTCCTTGATCAAATCACCTGCAAGAAGTCTCTCCTTGTGGTCATCAAGTTTGAGGAAACTGTTCCAGTCCTTGGGCCGGCAGGCTGGAGTTACTTTTACTTTCCTTCCTGTTCCTCTTCTCTGTCTTTAGGTATGTACCTGTCAAACACTACATCTATTCTTGTTGCTGCCTTGAAATGGCTTATACTGGCTTGAAGACTTCATTGCTATATTGAAACAAAGTCTGATTACTTCTTGTATTGGTCATGTGAATTATTGCTGGGCCATGATTGATGATTGCTGATGATCAGGCTTTGTAAATTCTGGTGGCAATCACTTCAGATTTAGAACCCTTTCTTAAAATTCCACATTCTGATCATGCTGGTGGATATGGATGATTCTCATGGCTGAATAATTATCCAGATCGTCTTCTTGCTCAGCCACTGAAGATTAATGATGATCCTGAGCGAGTGCCGATACCATGTATTTCATTTTTCCTGTAATTTGAACGCTTGGCTTGTTCTTGGGGATGACATCATAATGAATCGAGACTTGTCTCGATTTGATGTCTGCTTTTGTCCAATACTTGCATCATTTTCAACAGATGTGAATATTGTTGAGTTAATTATATTTTTATTCACTGAAGAAACAAGAACATTTTCTTGGAAAGAATTTCCACTTAAATGCCATGACTACATCATTCATGTGTTTCTCAAAATGCTTCTTGAATGCCTTCTTCATGCTAACTCATCTGTCTCGTGACAAAAATCAATGTTGGTCTCCTCTTCAATTTCATTTACTTTTCTGGTCCCAGAGGTGAAAGATTACTGATTATGCCAATAACTCCCCATCTTGCTTGTCATTACTGTTAATTTTATTCATGACCTATCCACTGCATTGAGCACAACACCATATATGGTCTCGATGAACTCTCGGTTGACATAATAACCTTCTCAATAATAAACTTCAAATTGTACTCATTTCAAAACAAACCAGTAAACCTGTTTGGTAACAAATTTTTATATTGACTGGTTCACTGTAGAAAAGTGTATGCATCTTATATAGCATTGAATGAATTTGTGTCTTTCAGACTCGTTATCTACTGAGAAATGAAAACTGGTTTGGGGTTATTAGTGATCGAAGTTATCATTTTAAAAAAAAGTTTTCTCCAAAAATGTATACACGCTGATCTACCCTCCCTCATCTACCCTCGACCTACATGCCAAGTTTGGTTCAAATCAGTTCAGGCATTTGTCCATGCATAAGCCACACATGCATGCACACACACACACACATTTTCATATAGGGGGTTGTTTCATATATAATATAGGGTGTAGGGAACCACCCTGATCCCGTAACAACTGGGTGTTGCCACCCAACACCTTCAGGTGACGTGAACTGGTGGATCTTTGAAGTAATCACGCCTTATCAATTACATGCACACTTCAAGCACACACACACACATGTAGTGATTAACCACACTCGTATGGATACCTAATATGGTCATGTCCATTGGAGGAAGGCCAGGCTATTTAAGGCCACCTTCCCTCTGGATAACCACTTCTGCCCTAGTTGAATCTTGTAACTTGTGTTGTCAATAAACTTATTTATCTAGTCTCGTTAGTTGGGACTTAAGTCGAGCTTAGTGAGAACATAGTCCACCGCCTGGCAGTTAGGGGCGATGTGCACCCTAACATCTGCTGGCAGCATAGTCCTAAGCCATTGCTGGTAGCTAAATTTGTAAGACATGATTGTAGAGGTTTGCACGCTTCTTAGCTGTCGAGCGCAGGCGCTCGATTGTGTAAAGAAGGTGATTGTGGAATGGTTGACAGTGCATCAGTGCAAAGTGTAATTGTTGAACACCAGCTACCTGAGCAGAACAATTGATCCGGCTGGACTTCGGGCCGATGACCTAGACACGTTGAAAGCGACAACTCCAACTCATCCAAGAACCACCGACCCCATCCTTGGAAAATGACAGACAAGCCTCACCAGGAGGACACAATCACCACCAATATGTGATGCGGTTGCTGATGCAACAATCCACCCTACCAGCCCAACAAGCCAAGCCATAGTAGCAACACTGGGAATGAGAGGACCTAGGGAGGGATCAAGCTGAGGCAGAGAGGAGAGAACAACTACGACTTGAAAGACTAGCTGCCGATGACTTGCTACACCAAGACAAGGAGGCAGACCGGGAGCTGGAGATACAGTACTTGCAGCTGATGGCTGAAGCCAACCAATACCAGCAACACAACAGAAGACTTGAGATAGAACAACTCACCGAGCGGATGGCAAGTATGTCAGCGGTAGCATGACTACCTACATGGCACCCATGATGGTGGCATCCACATGGACACTGAGTTCAACACATTTAAATAAAAGCACAGATGGCTACCTTCCACACCCCGATAGAGAACTGGTTGGGTCACCTCTGGCCATTACTGACACCTGATGCACAGGAGGCAATTGTGGCACTCTGGCCCGGTGACTTGTATGCCAGTGCCAAAGGTGGCCGTACTCCAGCGAATGGGAATATCGAAGGAAACACAGATGATCAATTGGTGGGTGATGATAATGAAACCTGGCGACATGGTCACACATGCAGACTGCAGGACCTGGCCGAGAAATGCTTGGTGGACGGATATACCACACCATGCGACAAGCAGCAGCCTCTCCAAGAAGAAACTCTATAGTATCCTTCCCGACAACATTGTCTGCTGGTTCAGGACACAAAACCCTGACACAACCAGCGATGCAGGTGTGCTAGCCGACCAGTACATCCATGACTATCATCTCGACTCAGACTTGCTGTTTAAGCGGAGCAAGTGGATAGAGCCAACAAGAGATGAAAACATCCAACCAAAGCACCCCCCACAGCATCTACCCCAGGCCCATTCAGCCAAACCAAGAAGGCTGAACTGTCAAAATATTTTGATGACAAAAAGGGCCCCATGTGTTTCGAGTGCCATGAGTGGGGACACATTGCAGCAGCATGCCCAAGGAGAATCTACAATGCGGTGCAGCTGACACCGACCCACCTGTTCGGTTTGAAACTATAAAATGAATTACAATTCCTGCCTGCGACTAAGTGTATGCTAAATCCAAGACCAGGGTCGTAAGGCCTGGTGGTGGGTTGCTTCGAGGAAATAGCAGAGACACTCTGTCCTAGATTGACTGATAATAGTAGCTCAAGTAAAATACTTATTATTAAAGGCTAAGGATAGACAATGTTGATTACACTACCATCGTGAAGAGACTGAGAGGCATGAGGTGAGGTAAAGCATTTTATAGGTGAAAGAGGAAAGGGAGTTGTGAATGCATGGAGTGATTTGATTGGTTGGTAAAGGATAGGAGAGAGATGACCATATAAGGGTGCATACTGAAATGCTGCATAGCACAGATTAGTTCAATTAGATTGTGAGGTGTAAATTGAATGTGTGCTGTGCTGAACTGGAAGGGATGGACATGATGGATGAACAAGAATTAGTTTAACACAGTTTAAGTGCACATGCCTGAACATCCTGGGGGGGGGGGAGAAGACATGACATGATAATATTAATGTTAATGTTCTTATTCTTGAGCTTGATTTGGAGCTTGTGCTTGGACTTGATCCAATGGAGAGTCTGCTTCAGCTTGGCTGAGGAGAAGGGACAACTTCACAACCGGACGCTTGTAAGTGGCGTGCTGGGTCTTCACTGTGACGGTTCGTACAAGTCCGTCTCATCCAGGGTGGACATCAATCACTGGCAAGTGGCCACTGTTGCGTGAAGGTCTGGTCGTCTTTGATCAGAACAACGTCTCCGATGGTTAGGTTGGGGTTGGGCTTGCGCCATTTTGTGAGCTTCTGCAACTGTTGCAGATATTCTGCTGACCACCGACGCCAGAAGTGCTGGATCATAGATTTTGCCGTGGTCCATCGTCTGTGGAGGGATGGCTCAGAGCAGACCACATCTTCTGGGTATGAAGTGGCTGGTCGGCCCAGAAGGAAATACGAGGGTGTCAACGCCTCGATTCCGTCCAGTGAATGGCTGGTGATAGCCACCAAGGGACGTCTGTTGAGACATGCCTCCACTTGATGGTGTGGAATTCTTCGTATTGATAGTCTTTGGGCTCCAACTACCTTCTTCAGGTGGAGCTTGGCCGATTTTACGGCAGCCTCCCATAGGCCGCCGAAATGAGGTGTCCTCTCTGGAGAGGAATGCCACTGGACCCTCTGACTAAGAAGGTAGGATGAGATGCGTGAAGAAGCATCCTGCTGTTCCAACATCTGGTAGAGCTGTTTGAGCTCTCCTCGAGTGCATGCCCCCAGTATGGTGTGCCAGTGAATGCATGCCCCCAGTATGGTGTGCCAGTGAATGCATGCCCCCAGTATGGTATGCCAGTGAATGCATGCCCCCAGTATGGTATGCCAGTGAATGCATGCCCCCAGTATGGTGTGTCAGTGAATGCATGCCCCCAGTATGGTATGCCAGTGAATGCATGCCCCCAGTATGGTATGCCAGTGAATGCATGCCCCCAGTATGGTGTGCCAGTGAATGCATGCTCCCAGTATGGTATGCCAGTGAATGCATGCCCCCAGTATGGTGTGCCAGTGAATGCATGCCCCCAGTATGGTGTGTCAGTGAATGCATGCCCACAGTATGGTATGCCAGTGAGTGCATGCCCCCAGTATGGTGTGCCAGTGAATGCATGCCCCCAGTATGGTATGCCAGTGAATGCATGCCCCCAGTATGGTGTGCCAGTGAATGCATGCCCCCAGTATGGTGTGCCAGTGAATGCATGCCCCCAGTATGGTATGCCAGTGAATGCATGCCCCCAGTATGGTGTGCCAGTGAATGCATGCCCCCAGTATGGTGTGCCAGTGAATGCATGCCCCCAGTATGGTGTGCCAGTGAATGCATGCCCCCAGTATGGTGTGCCAGTGAATGCATGCCCCCAGTATGGTGTGCCAGTGAATGCATGCCCCCAGTATGGTATGCCAGTGAATGCATGCCCCCAGTATGGTATGCCAGTGAATGCATGCCCCCAGTATGGTATGCCAGTGAATGCATGCCCCCAGTATGGTGTGCCAGTGAATGCATGCCCCCAGTATGGTGTGCCAGTGAATGCATGCCCCCAGTATGGTGTACCAGTGAATGCTTGCCCCCAGTATGGTATGCCAGTGAATGCATGCCCCCAGTATGGTATGCCAGTGAATGCTTGCCCCCAGTATGGTATGCCAGTGAATGCATGCCCCCAGTATGGTGTGCCAGTGAATGCATGCCTCCAGTATGGTGTGCCAGTGAATGCATGCCCCCAGTATGGTGTACCAGTGAATGCTTGCCCCCAGTATGGTATGCCAGTGAATGCATGCCCCCAGTATGGTGTGCCAGTGAATGCATGCCCCCAGTATGGTGTGCCAGTGAATGCATGCCCCAGTATGGTATGCCAGTGAATGCATGCCCCCAGTATGGTATGCCAGTGAATGCATGTCCCCAGTATGGTGTGCCAGTGAATGCATGCCCCCAGTATGGTATGCCAGTGAATGCATGCCCCCAGTATGGTGTGCCAGTGAATGCATGCCCCCAGTATGGTATGCCAGTGAATGCATGTCCCCAGTATGGTGTGCCAGTGAATGCATGCCCCCAGTATGGTGTGTCTGTGAATGCATGCTCCCAGTATGGTATGTCAGTGAATGCATGCCCCCAGTATGGTATGCCAGTGAATGCATGACCCCAGTATGGTGTGCCAGTGAATGCATGCCCCCAGTATGGTATGCCAGTGAATGCATGCTCCCAGTATGGTATGTCAGTGAATGCATGCCCCCAGTATGGTATGCCAGTGAATGCATGCCCCCAGTATGGTATGCCAGTGAATGCATGCCCCCAGTATGGTGTGTCAGTGAATGCATGCCCCCAGTATGGTATGCCAGTGAATGCATGCCCCCAGTATGGTATGCCAGTGAATGCATGCCTCCAGTATGGTATGCCAGTGAATGCATGCCTCCAGTATGGTATGCCAGTGAATGCATGCCCCCAGTATGGTATGCCAGTGAATGCATACCCCCAGTATGGTGTGTCAGTGAATGCATGCCCCCAGTATGGTATGCCAGTGAATGCATGCCCCCAGTATGGTGTGCCAGTGAATGCATGCCCCCAGTATGGTGTGCCAGTGAATGCATGCCCCCAGTATGGTGTGCCAGTGAATGCATGCCCCCAGTATGGTATGCCAGTGAATGCATGCCCCCAGTATGGTATGCCAGTGAATGCATGCCCCCAGTATGGTGTGTCAGTGAATGCATGCCCCCAGTATGGTGTGCCAGTGAGTGAATGCATGCCCCCAGTATGGTATGCCAGTGAATGCATGCCCCCAGTATGGTGTGCCAGTGAATGCATGCCCCCAGTATGGTGTGTCTGTGAATGCATGCCCCCAGTATGGTATGCCAGTGAATGCATGCTCCCAGTATGGTATGCCAGTGAATGCATGCCCCCAGTATGGTGTGCCAGTGAATGCATGCCCCCAGTATGGTGTGCCAGTGAATGCATGCCCCCAGTATGGTATGTCAGTGAATGCATGCCCCCAGTATGGTATGCCAGTGAATGCATGCCCCCAGTATGGTGTGTCAGTGAATGCATGCCCCCAGTATGGTATGCCAGTGAATGCATGTCCCCAGTATGCTATGCCAGTGAATGCATGCCCACAGTATGGTATGCCAGTGAATGCATGCCCCCAGTATGGTGTGCCAGTGAATGCATGCCCCCAGTATGGTGTGCCAGTGAATGCATGCCCCCAGTATGGTATGCCAGTGAATGCATGCCCCCAGTATGGTGTGCCAGTGAATGCATGCCCCCAGTATGGTATGCCAGTGAATGCATGCCCCCAGTATGGTATGCCAGTGAATGCATGCCCCCAGTATGGTGTGCCAGTGAATGCATGCCCCCAGTATGGTGTGCCAGTGAATGCATGCCCCCAGTATGGTGTGCCAGTGAATGCATGCCCCCAGTATGGTATGCCAGTGAATGCATGCCCCCAGTATGGTATGCCAGTGAATGCATGCCCCCAGTATGGTGTGCCAGTGAATGCACGCCCCCAGTATGGTTTGCCAGTGAATGCATGCCCCCAGTATGGTGTGTCAGTGAATGCATGCCCCCAGTATGGTGTGTCAGTGAATGCATGCCCCCAGTATGGTGTGTCAGTGAATGCATGCCCCCAGTATGGTGTGCCAGTGAATGCATGCCCCCAGTATGGTATGCCAGTGAATGCATGCCCCCAGTATGGTGTGCCAGTGAATGCATGCCCCCAGTATGGTATGCCAATGAATGCATACCCCCAGTATGGTATGCCAGTGAATGCATGCCCCCAGTATGGTATGCCAGTGAATGCATGCCCCCAGTATGGTATGCCAGTGAATGCATGCCCCCAGTATGGTATGCCAGTGAATGCATGCCCCCAGTATGGTGTGCCAGTGAATGCATGCCCCCAGTATGGTGTGCCAGTGAATGCATGCCCCCAGTATGGTATGCCAGTGAATGCATGCCCCCAGTATGGTATGCCAGTGAATGCATGCCCCCAGTATGGTGTGCCAGTGAATGCATGTCTCCAGTATGGTATGCCAGTGAATGCATGCCCCCAGTATGGTATGCCAGTGAATGCATGCCCCCAGTATGGTATGCCAGTGAATGCATGCCCCCAGTATGGTATGCCAGTGAATGCATGCCCCCAGTATGGTATGCCAGTGAATGCATGCCCCCAGTATGGTGTGCCAGTGAATGCATGCCCCCAGTATGGTATGCCAGTGAATGCATGCCCCCAGTATGGTGTGCCAGTGAATGCATGTCCCCAGTATGGTATGCCAGTGAATGCACGCCCCCAGTATGGTATGCCAGTGAATGCATGCCCCCAGTATGGTATGCCAGTGAATGCATGCCCCCAGTATGGTGTGCCAGTGAATGCATGCCCCCAGTATGCTATTCAAGTGAATGCATGCCCCCAGTATGGTATGCCAGTGAATGCATGCCCCCAGTATGGTGTGCCAGTGAATGCATGCCCCCAGTATGGTATGCCAGTGAATGCATGCCCCCAGTATGGTGTGCCAGTGAATGCATGCCCCCAGTATGGTGTGCCAGTGAATGCATGCCCCCAGTATGATAATGCGTGTCCTATTGATGATCTTTTCATGGACTCATTGGCAGCATGTTTTGCATGCAGATATATGCACGAGTCAGGTTCTTCATTACAGGGTGACAGAGTTTTATTTTTATACTGCTCCTTGATCAAATCACCTGCAAGAAGTCTCTCCTTGTGGTCATCAAGTTTGAGGAAACTGTTCCAGTCCTTGGGCCGGCAGGCTGGAGTTACTTTTACTTTCCTTCCTGTTCCTCTTCTCTGTCTTTAGGTATGTACCTGTCAAACACTACATCTATTCTTGTTGCTGCCTTGAAATGGCTTATACTGGCTTGAAGACTTCATTGCTATATTGAAACAAAGTCTGATTACTTCTTGTATTGGTCATGTGAATTATTGCTGGGCCATGATTGATGATTGCTGATGATCAGGCTTTGTAAATTCTGGTGGCAATCACTTCAGATTTAGAACCCTTTCTTAAAATTCCACATTCTGATCATGCTGGTGGATATGGATGATTCTCATGGCTGAATAATTATCCAGATCGTCTTCTTGCTCAGCCACTGAAGATTAATGATGATCCTGAGCGAGTGCCGATACCATGTATTTCATTTTTCCTGTAATTTGAACGCTTGGCTTGTTCTTGGGGATGACATCATAATGAATCGAGACTTGTCTCGATTTGATGTCTGCTTTTGTCCAATACTTGCATCATTTTCAACAGATGTGAATATTGTTGAGTTAATTATATTTTTATTCACTGAAGAAACAAGAACATTTTCTTGGAAAGAATTTCCACTTAAATGCCATGACTACATCATTCATGTGTTTCTCAAAATGCTTCTTGAATGCCTTCTTCATGCTAACTCATCTGTCTCGTGACAAAAATCAATGTTGGTCTCCTCTTCAATTTCATTTACTTTTCTGGTCCCAGAGGTGAAAGATTACTGATTATGCCAATAACTCCCCATCTTGCTTGTCATTACTGTTAATTTTATTCATGACCTATCCACTGCATTGAGCACAACACCATATATGGTCTCGATGAACTCTCGGTTGACATAATAACCTTCTCAATAATAAACTTCAAATTGTACTCATTTCAAAACAAACCAGTAAACCTGTTTGGTAACAAATTTTTATATTGACTGGTTCACTGTAGAAAAGTGTATGCATCTTATATAGCATTGAATGAATTTGTGTCTTTCAGACTCGTTATCTACTGAGAAATGAAAACTGGTTTGGGGTTATTAGTGATCGAAGTTATCATTTAAAAAAACAGTTTTCTCCAAAAATGTATACACGCTGATCTACCCTCCCTCATCTACCCTCGACCTACATGCCAAGTTTGGTTCAAATCAGTTCAGGCATTTGTCCATGCATAAGCCACACATGCATGCACACACACACACACATTTTCATATAGGGGGTTGTTTCATATATAATATAGGGTGTAGGGAACCACCCTGATCCCGTAACAACTGGGTGTTGCCACCCAACACCTTCAGGTGACGTGAACTGGTGGATCTTTGAAGTAATCACGCCTTATCAATTACATGCACACTTCAAGCACACACACACACATGTAGTGATTAACCACACTCGTATGGATACCTAATATGGTCATGTCCATTGGAGGAAGGCCAGGCTATTTAAGGCCACCTTCCCTCTGGATAACCACTTCTGCCCTAGTTGAATCTTGTAACTTGTGTTGCAATAAACTTATTTATCTAGTCTCGTTAGTTGGGACTTAAGTCGAGCTTAGTGAGAACATAGTCCACCGCCTGGCAGTTAGGGGCGATGTGCACCCTAACATCTGCTGGCAGCATAGTCCTAAGCCATTGCTGGTAGCTAAATTTGTAAGACATGATTGTAGAGGTTTGCACGCTTCTTAGCTGTCGAGCGCAGGCGCTCGATTGTGTAAAGAAGGTGATTGTGGAATGGTTGACAGTGCATCAGTGCAAAGTGTAATTGTTGAACACCAGCTACCTGAGCAGAACAATTGATCCGGCTGGACTTCGGGCCGATGACCTAGACACGTTGAAAGCGACAACTCCAACTCATCCAAGAACCACCGACCCCATCCTTGGAAAATGACAGACAAGCCTCACCAGGAGGACACAATCACCACCAATATGTGATGCGGTTGCTGATGCAACAATCCACCCTACCAGCCCAACAAGCCAAGCCATAGTAGCAACACTGGGAATGAGAGGACCTAGGGAGGGATCAAGCTGAGGCAGAGAGGAGAGAACAACTACGACTTGAAAGACTAGCTGCCGATGACTTGCTACACCAAGACAAGGAGGCAGACCGGGAGCTGGAGATACAGTACTTGCAGCTGATGGCTGAAGCCAACCAATACCAGCAACACAACAGAAGACTTGAGATAGAACAACTCACCGAGCGGATGGCAAGTATGTCAGCGGTAGCATGACTACCTACATGGCACCCATGATGGTGGCATCCACATGGACACTGAGTTCAACACATTTAAATAAAAGCACAGATGGCTACCTTCCACACCCCGATAGAGAACTGGTTGGGTCACCTCTGGCCATTACTGACACCTGATGCACAGGAGGCAATTGTGGCACTCTGGCCCGGTGACTTGTATGCCAGTGCCAAAGGTGGCCGTACTCCAGCGAATGGGAATATCGAAGGAAACACAGATGATCAATTGGTGGGTGATGATAATGAAACCTGGCGACATGGTCACACATGCAGACTGCAGGACCTGGCCGAGAAATGCTTGGTGGACGGATATACCACACCATGCGACAAGCAGCAGCCTCTCCAAGAAGAAACTCTATAGTATCCTTCCCGACAACATTGTCTGCTGGTTCAGGACACAAAACCCTGACACAACCAGCGATGCAGGTGTGCTAGCCGACCAGTACATCCATGACTATCATCTCGACTCAGACTTGCTGTTTAAGCGGAGCAAGTGGATAGAGCCAACAAGAGATGAAAACATCCAACCAAAGCACCCCCCACAGCATCTACCCCAGGCCCATTCAGCCAAACCAAGAAGGCTGAACTGTCAAAATATTTTGATGACAAAAAGGGCCCCATGTGTTTCGAGTGCCATGAGTGGGGACACATTGCAGCAGCATGCCCAAGGAGAATCTACAATGCGGTGCAGCTGACACCGACCCACCTGTTCGGTTTGAAACTATAAAATGAATTACAATTCCTGCCTGCGACTAAGTGTATGCTAAATCCAAGACCAGGGTCGTAAGGCCTGGTGGTGGGTTGCTTCGAGGAAATAGCAGAGACACTCTGTCCTAGATTGACTGATAATAGTAGCTCAAGTAAAATACTTATTATTAAAGGCTAAGGATAGACAATGTTGATTACACTACCATCGTGAAGAGACTGAGAGGCATGAGGTGAGGTAAAGCATTTTATAGGTGAAAGAGGAAAGGGAGTTGTGAATGCATGGAGTGATTTGATTGGTTGGTAAAGGATAGGAGAGAGATGACCATATAAGGGTGCATACTGAAATGCTGCATAGCACAGATTAGTTCAATTAGATTGTGAGGTGTAAATTGAATGTGTGCTGTGCTGAACTGGAAGGGATGGACATGATGGATGAACAAGAATTAGTTTAACACAGTTTAAGTGCACATGCCTGAACATCCTGGGGGGGGGGGAGAAGACATGACATGATAATATTAATGTTAATGTTCTTATTCTTGAGCTTGATTTGGAGCTTGTGCTTGGACTTGATCCAATGGAGAGTCTGCTTCAGCTTGGCTGAGGAGAAGGGACAACTTCACAACCGGACGCTTGTAAGTGGCGTGCTGGGTCTTCACTGTGACGGTTCGTACAAGTCCGTCTCATCCAGGGTGGACATCAATCACTCTGGCAAGTGGCCACTGTTGCGTGAAGGTCTGGTCGTCTTTGATCAGAACAACGTCTCCGATGGTTAGGTTGGGGTTGGGCTTGCGCCATTTTGTGAGCTTCTGCAACTGTTGCAGATATTCTGCTGACCACCGACGCCAGAAGTGCTGGATCATAGATTTTGCCGTGGTCCATCGTCTGTGGAGGGATGGCTCAGAGCAGACCACATCTTCTGGGTATGAAGTGGCTGGTCGGCCCAGAAGGAAATACGAGGGTGTCAACGCCTCGATTCCGTCCAGTGAATGGCTGGTGATAGCCACCAAGGGACGTCTGTTGAGACATGCCTCCACTTGATGGTGTGGAATTCTTCGTATTGATAGTCTTTGGGCTCCAACTACCTTCTTCAGGTGGAGCTTGGCCGATTTTACGGCAGCCTCCCATAGGCCGCCGAAATGAGGTGCCCTCTCTGGAGAGGAATGCCACTGGACCCTCTGACTAAGAAGGTAGGATGAGATGCGTGAAGAAGCATCCTGCTGTTCCAACATCTGGTAGAGCTGTTTGAGCTCTCCTCGAGTGCATGCCCCCAGTATGGTGTGCCAGTGAATGCATGTCCCCAGTATGGTGTGTCAGTGAATGCATGCCTACAGTAATATGATTGGCCAATACTGTCACGTGATATTGAGGATATATAAGGACTGACCAGCTAGCAGGAGGGAGAATACTGAGTGTTATGTCTTTGGCTAGATGCTGATGAACGATTTTGAAGCATTGAACTATCTCCCTAGGAATAGGGTAGGGTTGCCAAAAAGGGGTGATATCGTCGTGGAGCTCTGGTGAGAGAGCTGAGACACGAATCACCATATATTGGTCTAAGTGGAGTGCTGACTGGGGTAAGTCAGACTCGAAACACTTAGGCATCACGAGTCAATTATCCCAAGGTAGCTATCTCCGACTACGGTTTATTATTTCTTCTTCTTGAGGAAGGAAGGAGAATGTAATTTTACCAACAGCCCCAACTCGGGGAACAACACGGCTCAGCTACAAGAGCTGATCCATAGCAGACCCAAGATGTTCTCCGACAATCCCAGAAGATCCAATACAGCAGAACACTGCATTGGGTTGGCAGGTGCACAGCCAATACACATACCACACATACCGGATTCCCAAAGCCTGGGAAGACGATGTCACAAGGGAACTTAAGTTGATGATTGACATGGAGATTATAGAGCCCCTCAAAAGCCTGAGGACTTCCCCCATAGTTGCTGTGGGGAAGAAGGATGGATCATTTTGGCTATGCATCAACTATCGAAGGGCAAATGTGATCATTAAGGACGACCCCTATCCACGCCATGTATCGATGACTTGATTGCTAAGTTTGGGAAAGCGACCTACCTGACAACTCTCGACCTTGCCAAGGGTATTACCAGGTACCGATGGGGGAAGCTGACAAAGATAAAACTGCATTCCTCTCCCCCAAGTACTGATTTACCACAATGCCATTTGAGCTAAAATGTGCACCAATCACCTTCCAATGCTTGATGGACGACGTTTTGGAAGGGATTCGAGCAGTTTGCAGCCGCATACTCGGATGACATCCTTATCTTCGGTATGGAATGGCCAGACCATTTGGAACACCTAGGTTCAGTACTCCACTGCCTTGAGCAAGAAGGACTCGCTCTAAAGGCACGGAAATGCCAACTGGCCATGCAGGCATGCGGGTTCCTATGGCATGTGGTCAGGCAGGGCTAGTGTGACCAGAATATGCCAAGGTCAATGCAGTGCAACAATTCCGTCGAACCCAAACAAAGAAAGACATACGGGCGCTGCTGGAACCCGCTGGCTACTATCGCCAGTTTATATACCAACGTTCAGCTCCATCACAGCCTGCCTCTCAGACTTGACCAAGTCGACAGCACCTACCACAGTAGAATGATCTGCAGAGTGTGAATGGGCATTCGACCAACTCAAGGCCGCACTGGTCAGCCAGCCAGTACTCACCAATCCCAACTACAAGCCCTTCAATGCCTCAGATAGGAATATCGAAGTACTGAGCCAGAAGAAGGACAATGAAAGGGGATAACCCCATCGCATATTTCCCCCGCAAACTTCTGCCTAGGAAAACATGATATTCTTGGGTGGAGAAGAAGTGGCTGGCCATTGTGGCAGCACTCCAACACTTCCAACCCTATCTATTGGGTAGAACATTCACCATCCAGACATACATACCATTGGGCACTCACTTGCATAGAGAGGATGAGAAATAGCAATAGGCGCCTCATGGGGGGTCCCTAGCCTTGCAGTCCTTCACCTCTGAAGTAATATATCGACAAGATCAGAGAAATGCAATGCCGACGGGCTATCTCAATAGTCATGGACACCTGATTCTACCGGGGGAATGTTAGGGAACTACCCTGATCCCCTTAAATAGCCTGGACTTCCTCCAATGGACATGACCATATTAGGTGTCAATATGAGTGTGGTTAATCATTACATGTGTGATGAGTGTGTGCTTGAAGTGTGCATGTCACTGATAAGGCGTGGTTAGTCTAAGATGTCACCCAAAAGTGTTGGGTGGTAACACCCAGTTGTTAGGGCAGCTTCACTATGGATAACCACTTCTGCCCTAGTTGAATCTTATAACTTGTGTTGCCAATAAAATATTATCTGGTCTCGTTACTTGGTCGAGTATAGTGGGAGCATCAGTAAATAGCCTGGCAGTAGGGGTGGTGTGCACCCTAACAGGGGTTATGGATTTGCTTCATATAGATGTCAGGGGTGTGCTTCATATATAATATATAGTGGTTAGGGGTTTGCTTTCCACAGTACGAGCTGAAGTTAATTGCACTCCGCACTGAAATAAAAACAATGCGTTCTGCCTCATTGTAGTCATTTACTTTTTGTGTTCATGCCGACAGAACATAAATATCATCTTCCATAATATCCTGAGAAATGAAAACTGGTAAGGGTTATTTAGAGCACTGTACGAGCAAGTTAAATAAAAATATTTCAAGACAAACCAGCTAAGCTGTTTGGAAACAAATTTTCATATCAACTTGGCTTCCTAAGGCTTCCTAATTTAAAAAAAGTAGCAATTGAATGAATTTGTATTAATTTTTTGTTGGACTCGCTTTTGACTTCATAAATTTTCTCAAAAATGAAAAACTGGTTGGGTTTTTTTATTATCGAGTTTTCAAAAATATTTCTAATAAATCTCTAATCTACCCTTGACTTAATTGCTGAGCTATACACACCAAGCACACACACAGGTACACACACAGGTGCACACACACACAGGTGCACACACACAGGTGCACACACACAAGTGCACACACACAGGTGCACACATACACAGAGGTGCACACACCCACAGGTGCACACACACAGGTGCACATACACACACAGGTACACACACACACAGGTGCACACACACACAAGTGCACACACAGGTGCACACACACACACACACAGGTGCACACACACACAGGTGCACACACACACAGGTGCACACACACACAAGTGCACACACACACACACACAGGTGCACACACACACACAGGTGCACACACACACACAGGTGCACACATACACACAGCCTGATACAGGTGCATACACACAGGTGCACATACACACACAGATGCACACACACGCACACACAGGTGCACACACACACAGGTGCACACACACAGGTGCACACACACACAGGTACACACACACACAGGTACACACACACACAGGTGCACACACACACAGGTGCACACACACACAGGTGCGCACACACACAGGTACACACACACAGGTACACACACACACAGGTACACACACACACAGGTGCACACACACAGGTGCACACACACACAAGTGCACACACAGGTGCACACACACACACACACACAGGTGCACACACACACAGGTGCACACACACACAGGTGCACACACACACAAGTGCACACACACACACACAGGTGCACACACACACACAGGTGCACACACACACACAGCCTGACACAGGTGCACACACACAGATGCACACACACGCACACACAGGTGCACACACACACAGGTGCACACACACAGGTGCACACACACACAGGTACACACACACACAGGTACACACACACACAGATACACACACACACGGGTGCACACACACACAGGTGCACACACACAGGTGCACACACACACGGGTGCACACACACACGGGTGCACACACACACAGGTGCGCACACACAGGTGCACACACACACAGGTGCACACACACACAGGTGCGCACACACACAGGTGCACACACACACAGGTGCACACACACAGGTACACACACACACAGGTGCACGCACACACAGATGCACACACACACAGATGCACACACACACAGGTACACACACACAGCTCTTATGTAGTAACCTCTGTGGGTCATGAATGGGCTAACCTATTAATTTGATCACACATGGAGTTTGCTGTGCAATAAAAGTTAGCTAAAGTTAGCTGGGCAATAAGACTGATACATACATGCCATGCTGAGCAGTGAATCAAACCGTTCCTTGGACATCTGAAGGTAACTGAAATGAGACTCGGAATCAGAGCCTCATCTCTTGTAGAAGGTTGTGGTACTCTCCCTGCTGCCTCCTACAGGTAAAAATCGGATGTACCCACATTGTTCTCTTCCTTTTCCTCTTCCTCCTCCTCCGCCGCACTAAAGCCAAAAGCAAAACCTGCTGGAGCTCCTCCTCACTGGAGTAGTGACTGTCAATCGCGTCCATTTTGCTGCATGGAGAGTGCACTTGGTTTCGAATAGAGGGGGAGGGGTGAAGACATAAATTAATGGGTGGAGTTCGTAATTCTGGGTGAAAGTTCAATTTCTTCGAAGCGACACGACAGGGCGAATATTGTGAACTGCTCTAAGCGACGCGAAGTGACACGAGGCGAGGTGAAGCGACGCGAGGCGAAGTGACATATTGTGAAGCGGCCTTTAGGGGTTTAGTATATAATGTATAAGATATAACATGGTCTGAAGTTATGGATTATAACATGGTCTGAAGTGATTGGGTATAAATAATGCAGTGGGGGCAGCAAAAACATGGGATGAGGCGACACTGTGGGTGCAATTACTATTTCCGCTATATTACAAGTGGTAATTTTACTAGGAGCCTTGCCATCTCATGTTACCACCATATTATATATAGGCATATATTAGTTTGAGTCAGAATCTCGAATCCTGGCTCTCCTCCTCCCCGGAGTAGAGAAATGAAGAGGACGAGGAGGAATATGTAGGTCCTTTATAATTGTAACAATGCAATAATGTGACTTAGTTGATTCGTGTGTTTGCATGCAGTTTTGCTGTTGGTTTGGTTTGTGTGTGTGTTCTGTGGTGCTTATCTTATGTCCTGTGACTCCTGTGGTTCTTTTGACTCTATAGAATATACATCTTATCTCATGTCCTGTTATTGCAAGTACTTAGTATATAAGTGTGCTCATTTTTGAAAGATTGTTCTGGTTCTGAAACTGATATTTGTCAACCAAGTCCTACTAAAACTCACAAAGTTGAGCTTTTCCACATTGGCGTAGTTGGCAGGATACGAACAGAATGGCAGCCAGACCACTCGTGATACCAGACGCTTATACAGTGGCGAGGGGAGCTGGAGTCAGTGGCGCTACCACTTCCAGAACGTCGTAGTCGTCAAATGATTTGGAACGGGAAGGCACAGATGAAGTGGCTCAAGGTGCAACTCACAGGGCAAGCACAGTCAGCGTTCCAATGTCTATCGACCACAACCCAGGCTAGTCTAGAGCTGGCTTAGGCCGCGCTGAAGGAGAGATTCGAGCCACCTAGCCAGAAGACCAGATACCAGGCGAAGGTCCAAACCCTTCGGAAGAAGAAAACTGAGAGCTGGGCGGACCTGGCCGAAGATCTCCGCCTCTTTGCAGACAAGGCATACCCTGAGGACAACGCTAGGAAGAGACTCACCCTCAATGCTACCTGGGACTCCTGGCAACTCTCAAGTGGCATTTGAAGTGGGCTAGGGCTAGGGCTAGGGGCTGAAACAGAGGATGCCAGCTAATCTGGGTAGGGGCGATTCTGGGAATCCATTTAGGGTAGTTCTGATTGACCTGTAATAAGATGGTTAAACTATTTTTCTACTTCTAAAAAACAGCAGCAAACAAACAGTAACATCAAATTTGTTATAAACAATACAGTTTACCTAAATAAAGTTAGTCATTGAGTGCAAATGGCAGTAGCATTCTTCTTGCGTGATTACTTGCAAATGAATGAACTAAGGCATCCAAGTCAAGGTCCTTTATCTTCTGTCAATGGATTTTTATCATTGCCAAAGCTGAGAGTCTCTCTTAAGACATGGTTGATGACCTTAAATAGAGTTTTAGCTTGCAGTTGTTAGATCGCTCATTTTCACATTGTAACTGGTAGTGTGCATACAATCCTTAGCAGGACTTGAATATTAGGGAGCATGTCCATTCCACTACTGCATATGGTCTGTTGTAGGGATTGTGGTATTTGTTCTTCAGTGGTAGACATCCACTTCATCTTCCATCTTTGACATTCAGTGCTAAACAATTGAGGTGATGGAAGATCGGTCAGTTATAGTTGATATACCTCATCAAGTGAACTGTTGCTACTTTCAGCAACCATGGATGGAATTAAGCCAAGCAACTTCACAATGCTTTGATGAACCCTGCCAAACCGATCTTGTAACTCTACCAGAATATTATTGAGAAAGGGAAGCATAACATTCGTTCGATAATACATTTCCCTGGTGCATTAGCTCTATAAACTTGCTTTACTATTGCTCTAGGGACTGAAATGGAGATAAGTAAATCCTGGGAGAGCTTAGTCATTTCTTCAAACCAAATATCAAATGTAGACTCGCAGTCTAACTTCAGTAGCTGGAATTCATGCAGTACTGCAGACACTTGTTCATATGCTATTATGACATCTGTAGATCGCTTCTGCAATTTAGCTGTCACACTACGAAGGTAACTGAGTAACATCATGGTAATGGATGAAGATATAAGAAACTGGAAAGATGAAAGCTGATATAAAAATGCATTCACCTTTGTAACAGTTTAGAATCCCATGACCATTCACTAGTGTTCACACTACGACAGGAAATTTCTTCCATTGTTTGAATAACAAAAGGGTTCAATTCAAAGAAAGTAGAGTAAGAGTCTATGTGATGAACCCAGCGCATTTTACAAACATCTTTCAGCTAAATTTGTTTTTGCCATCACATGCTCTTCAATAATTTTCTCAAAAAGTGTTGCCGCTGGTGAGTAACCAAAAAACTTGGATACCTCAGATAAAGTACCACTTGCATTCCTGATTTGTGGGAGTGAGCAGGCTTCGACTATGCAGAGGTTAAGTTGATGTCATTGGCAATGACTATAAAATGCAAGCAGAGCACTTGCTCTGATTAATCCTTGAACACCATGTCCGCTATATGACATGTTGGATGCACCATCATAGCCCTTGCCCTCTACAGTTAGCGAAATCAACCCCCCATGTCTGAAGGCGGGTCATAATAGCTGTTGCTAGTGCAGCTCCTGTGATACGCTCTGTGGGGGTCCAGCTCTGGCTATCCCTCCACAATGGTGTAAGCTATTATTGCTGCCACCAGAGTCTAGCTCTCAGTAACCTAGCCTCAACTATAACCAGAGAAATTTAGGTTTGTTAATATAATTGATGACAAGCTACGACTTAGAACAAGACTGCCACAAGGATTGGCTGTCAGGGTTTAAATACCCTGCCAGCCAGCACATGACTGCACACACATACATACATACACTGGCCAAAGCCAACTATACTAACAATAGGTAGGCACGCATAAGTCCATACTGACACAGGTGTGAAAGGTGGTGATAAGAGATGAAACACAAGTGAGCATACCATTCATTTAGTAACTGTGTGTGTGTCAACGATAACTGTGGTAACGCATGATAATTATGGGATAATTAATAAATATTCTACTGAGTCTGTGACCAAGGGTCAGTCCAGGCCAGCCATGGCCGGTGTTGAGGGTTCTGCCCTCGACATCTCCCCCGCCTGAGCTGGATGTCGTAGTCCAGCTGACACAATGTTCCTTTACGAGAGATCTTGCATCGGTGGAAGTTCAGATAGAGGAGGGGCCTCCGACTGCACCGTACCAGTTTCTCCGTCGTCCCAGGTCGGATCATCAGGCCAACACCGTCGTGAGAGTCCGTCGGCATTTTGGTGGTGTACTCCTGGGCGGTACTTTACCGTGAAGTCGTAAACCTGGAGTGCCAGCGCCCACCTCATCTGGCGTCCATTTAGTCTGCCTGAATCTCGGAGGGCTACCAGGGCGCGGTGATCAGTCACGACCGTGAACCGCTGCCCCAGCAGGTGGATGGCAAAATGGTCAATGGCCTTAACCACTGCCAGGCACTCCATCTCAGAGGCACTGTAGTTCTTCTCCGCTGCCGTCATTCATTTTGAGAAGTATGCTACTGGTCGTTCTTCGCCATCTCGGTTCACCGACAGCACTGCTCCGAGTCCTTGGTGAGATGCGTCGGTATGTAGGACGATCTGGTCACCTGATCTGGGGAGTGTCAGCGTGTGCTCATGGCATAGTGTGGAAATAAGATAATGGAAGGCTGATAATTTCACCTCATCCCACTGGATGGAGTTAGGGGCACCCTTTTTCAGACTGTCAAATAGGGGATCCGCCCAGGGGTGTATTTAGGGGGGGGGGCGGGGGGGGGCATTCGCCCCCCCTTGTATCATTCTCGCCCCCCCCTTGAAATTAGAGATATTTTTTTAAATAATGTCAAGAAAGGTGTAA
This sequence comes from Cladorhizidae sp. MBARI D1340-BT2, assembly GCA_028752905.1. NCBI lineage: Eukaryota > Metazoa > Porifera > Demospongiae > Poecilosclerida > Cladorhizidae > Cladorhizidae sp. MBARI D1340-BT2. The sequence continues at coordinate 554,960 of JAQNBH010000012.1, forward strand.
TACAAGAAAGGTGTAATAAGCTTATGATATCAGGTTCAAATGATAGGAATGTCAAACTGAGGTTCTTCTTGGTTTTCTCTGCCATACGTCCACAATCTCTTCAAGGTCGCTCTCAGAGAGTACTTCTGGTGCCTCTATAGCAATCCTCATAAGGTGAGAAAGGCTGCAGTCACTTAGAGAATTACGCAAACGAGTCTTGATCATCTTCATCTGTGAGAAGCTTCTCTCCACAGAAGCAGTAGAAACTGGAATCGATAAGCAGATGGAGGCAATCTTGTGCAAATTGGGAAACATGGCCTTGAGCATGTCGTTTGAAACAAGTTCTTTCAGCTGTGATGCAGTAGTATCCCGTGGTTGCTTGACTAACAGCTGGCGGAATGTTTTCCACTCTGTAAGTATTTCAGTGGAAATCATGGCTGTCTTCACTGTTTCTTCTCCATCCAATGTTTCTGCATCTCTATCTTCTCCGTAGTGAGCAATCAGTTTCTCAACAGACGTGTCTCCATAAGTGGGAAAAGATACTGAATCTGGTTTTGGAACTTTCCGTGGATCGAATATAGACAATGCTGATACAACAGCGTTGGATGAAGAAAATCGGCTTGTTATGTTGGCCTTTAAATCAGCAACAAAAGGCTTACCAACAACATTCTGGAACGAAAGTATTTTATCAGCGTCAATAGACACCTTTGTAGATGACTTCAAGTCTTCAACGTTTTCAAGAAGCTCCAACACCCAGTTCGCTCCAGGCAAAACTGCATCATCCAAGGATTTAACAGTAGCATCAACAAGGAATGATATCAACGAGAGGTCAAGCTGCTCTGCCTGAAGTGCTTTGCTGAGCTTGGCTACTTGTGGTAGAGTGAAATCAAGCAAATATATAGCTGCAATCGTAGACAATTTGCAGAGGGCACCATGGATTCCAAGAGCTTCTGGCTCGTGGGACGTCTCGTAGATGTTCCCAATGGTGATTACAATTGCAGAATAACTTGCTTTGACAGCTTTGACACACCTTTCATGTGCCAGCCAGCGTGTGTCAGATGGCTTGATCACTTTCATTTCTGGAAGTTCAAGAACGTGCTGTACCTCCTTCAGACACTCTGCTCGCTTGGGGGAATTGCGAAAATGCTTCCAAAGAGTAGTCAATGTTCTGTAAACATGAGCAATTCCAGGAGTTTTATTGGCAGCTTGCACACAAGCCAACTGCAGTAAGTGACAGTGGCAGTGTATAAACAGAGCGTGAGGAGTATGTTTCTTGATACGTGCCTGAACCCCGGTCTTTCGTCCAGAAAAAGTTGCAGCTCCATCAAATCCCAATCCAACTATTCTTCCGACTTGTAGACCTTTCTTCTTTAAACAATCGATGAGATTAGAATAGATGGTCTCTGCATCAGCCTTCTTCAATGGAATAAGCTCCAGAAAGCACTCTACTGGTACACCGTCTTCCTCCCAGCGGCAAAACACAGACAATTCTTCTACGTTGGTGACATCTGTGCACTCATCTGCCATGAGGCTGTACATAGGTGCCTTTTGAAGTCGCTTCAGAATCGACTCCTCCACCCATGTCCCCAATGATTCGATGAATTCAACCACAGCCACTCTTGATGTGTACACAGCATTTCTTGGTGCAGTTTCTAAGAATTGCTTCAAATGTTGGCTGCCACATCGAACCACCACGTCAACCAGCTTCTCAAATTTTGTCGAATGTGCAACTTGTTCTTTCGTAAGAAAATGAGTGAGTAGGATCAGGCACTTCACTGCATCTCTGTTCTGAGCTCTTTTGCGAGCTAAAACATTCTGGAGTTGCTGTACAACTGTTCCACCTTTGGCTGCTCCTTTAGCTGCAAAAAGAGCTTGAGTTGCATGGATATGGAAGTCACTTCTCGCATGAGCTTTCATTTTTTCAACAGCTTTCTTCCAATTTCTGCAAGGTTGTGTGACCCACACTCCTCCAGTACGCTGCAGACCAGATTGCTTGCAAACCTTGCAAAAGGCACCATCGCTATCCTCGTCATAATAGAGCCAACTGAAATCTTTCTCCCAGCTCTTAGAGTATTTTCTCTTCGTGGATACAGAAGAGCGGTGTTTGTTTTGCTTGCTTTTCTTTGAAGGTGGAGGACTAAGGCTAGGACTAGATGCCTCGACATGCTCAGAGCTATCTGTTCTGCTATCTTCGCTATCGCTGCTATTAGCATGAGAAGAGGCTTGAGAAGTACTTGCAAAGTATGAGCGAATATCCATATTAATATGAAGAGAAATCAGCTAGTAAGGTTTCTTTTATAGAGACTTTAAGACCATGACATAATTAATGGACTGAGTTAAAAATACTGAGAGAGAGTGGGAAAGAAGGAGGGAACTGAAGAAGTGACAAACCTACAAAGGAGAACACGTGGTGGTGTGTGATGACTTTAAGACCATGACATAATGGACTGAGTTAAAAATACTGAGAGAGAGTGGGAAAGAAGGAGGGAACTGAAGAAGTGACAAACCTACAAAGGAGAACACGTGGTGGCGTGTGTATCATGTCTAAGATTAGACTTGAAGACCATGACATAATGGACTGAGTTAAAAATACTGAGAGAGAGGGAGTGGGAAAGAAGGAGAAACAAAAGAAGTGACAAACCTACAAAGGAGAGCACGTGGTGGTGTGTGATGTCATCGTGTCATGACACATGCTCTCCTTTTTCCAAGCAGCTACAATATCATGAGAAATATATACAGTCTAGCCATAGTTCGGTATAGCATAATGCCATTGGTAGTCAGTCAAAATAGCTATCCTCAGACATTGTAAAAGCAAAAAAAAATATGGGGGGATCTTCCCCCCAGACCCCCCTTTTACGACTTATGAACATGTTAAGAAAATATTAACAAAAATTAGGGCACCAAGTGACCAACCATTTCCACCCCCCCCCCCCTAGAGAACTAGAGAAAAATTGTGTATGAAACCTGTTGTCCATGATTTTGTAAGAAAATGCATGGAATGCAACATAATTCAATTTCACAAAAGCCCACCTCCATTATACGAGTGACAAGTGACTATATCTAATCTATATATGCTGATTGCCGTAGCATGCAACTTCAGCAAATATTTAAGATGGAATGTTGTACTAAAGATTTTAGAAAAAGTGCATGCCATCATAAGTAGCAGCTATATATACAGTTAGTACTGCAAAAATACCTGTGGGTAAAACACTTTCGTACTCCACGCGGAAGCCCAGGGTGCACGTCCCCTTTCCGCACCATCCAGGCTCTCCGCCCCCCCTTATTTTTCCATATCTCAAGTTCGCCCCCCCTTGGCAAAATTTCTGTATACAACCCTGCCCGCCCACCTGGCAAAGTCAGGGATGAATCTCCGGTAGTACCCGGCGGTCCCCAGGAAGGCCCTCATCCCCCTCTGATTACTGGGTCTGTGAAAGTCCCTCAGAACTTTCACTCTGGCCTCGGGCACGCTTACACAGCCTTCCCCCACTTTGTGACCTAAATACTCTTAAGGCCCTAGCTCCCCAAACACACTTAGATGGTTTGGCCGTGAGCCCCGCTTCCCTAAGAGCTAATAACACCCTACGAATGTGGACCAGATGGTCTTCCCACGTTTCTGAGTAAACTAAAACATCATCGATGTAGGTAGAGCTAAAGTCAGCTTGCTGACATAAGGTGACGTGCATGCAGCGCTGAAATGTAGCCGGCGCATTCATCAGCCCAAAGGGCATCCTGGTAAACTCGAATTTCCCCCAGGGCGTGCAAAAGGCGGACTTCGCTCTGCTACCTTCAGCCAAGGGCACCTGATAAAAACCCTTGTTCATATCTAATTTCGTTAACCACGCAGCACCAGCAACATTATCAAGTAGACTCTGAACTAAGGGCATCTGGTACGGGTCGGCTACCGTGACCAGATTCAACTTCCTGTAGTTGATGCACAGTCTTATGGCACCTGTTTCCTTCTTCCTAACCGGCACCATGGGCGAGGACCATGGGCTCTTGCTGGGCACAAGTATTCCTAACCTTACTAAAGTTTGCACTTCTTCCTTAAGCATGGCCCTCCAGCCCGGTGCTATCCGGTAAGGTACTGTCCTAATAGGTTTGGCATCTCCTGTTACAATTTCGTGTTCTTCACCCTTTATCAGACCTAAATCTGATGTGACCACGTCTGCGAACTCTTCTAACAAAAATTGCAGCTGTGCTTGCTGTACTTCTGACAGTTGTGGGTCACCCATCACTACCTTGCCAACTGGACCAGAGCTTTCTTCGCTCTCATCTGCTACAACCACTCTAAATAGGTTAGCCGAAGGTGTCTTCCACTCCTTCAACCGGTTTATGTGGACAATTAGGGTGGTAGCTCTCTTGTCGGGAACTGCTATCCTATAATTACAGTCTGACAGTTTCTCGAGAATCTCGTATGGCCCCTCCCATATAGAATGTAATTTGCCCGTTAACCCAGGTGTATGGCAAAGGACCATGTCTCCTGGATTGAAACTTCTGGGTTTGGCACTGGCATCATAGGCTGCCTTAGATTTCTCTTTGAAATCCTCTTCATTGGCATAGGCAGCCTTGTGAAGTTGGATGAGGGTTTCCCTAAGCTCTGTAACCCACTCCACGGCACTAACAAAGCTAAGGTCTCCCCTGATCCATCCTTCTTTCATGGCCTCTAGGGGCCCTCTCAGTGTTCTACCATGTACCAGCTCATATGGTGAGAACCCTGTAGAAGCATGGGGTGTGGCTCTGTATGCCAGAAGGCAATACTTTAACAATCTGTCCCAGCCCTCCCCACTATCAGCCACTTTCCTCAGCATACCCTTTAAACAAGAGTGCCAGCGCTCAAGTATCCCATTAGTCTGTGGGTGGTAGGCTGTTGTCCTTAACTTGTGGATATTTAGAAGGCGGCATAATTCTGATGTAACTTTCCCAATAAAAACCGTGCCTTGGTCAGAGAGTAATTCTAGCGGGATGCCAGTATGGGCAATCACCTCCATTAATCCCTCAGCCACTGTAATGGCATCCACCTTCTTTAGTGGAATGGCATAAGGATACCTAGTGCCTAAGCACATGACTGTGAGTATGTACCGATATCCCGATTTGGTACGGGTCAGTGGTCCTACTAGGTCGCAAGCTAACCTCTGGTAAGGGACACTTATTATAGGAGTTATGGTAAGGGGAACCCTAGGCCTCAGCTGCCTACCCGCCTTCTGGCACTCTGGGCAAGCACTGCAATAGGTCCTGGCATCCTTCTTAAGTCCTGGCCAGGTAAAATGTTGGGTTACTGTGGCTGCCATCTTATTATGGGAAAAGTGTCCCCCTGCGAGGCCCCTATGTCCCACGTCTAAGATTTCACGGCGCCTGCAAGAGGGGACTGCTATCCTGGTCCACTCCTTCCCAAGGGCACTTAACTTAATATGGACCAATACTCCATCCTTAAATACATATCCGTCCTTTCCACTCTCTGCTCTCTTCCTCCATTCAGTCAGGCTACCATCCTCCTGCTGCTGAGCTATGAGCCTATCGACCTCCTCCCCACCTTTGGTCAAGGTAGGAAGTGGCTGATCGATGTACTGACCTCCCTCTAGCCCTTGAAGGTTTACTTCCGAAACCAAAACTGGAGAGACTTCTTCTGCCTCATCCTCTCCCCTATACCCTTCCTCCCACATAGTGCTTTCACTGCTGACTCCTTCCTCTACCAGAGGGCTGGTAATGGAGCTTGATTCCTCTAACTCAGGAATGTCCTCCAACTCTGCCTCCAAATCAGGTACAGAGTTGTTAACAATAGGGGTTTTGGAATTAGGCTTCTTTACATTGGACCTAGGGATTGGCAGCTGCTTAGGCCTGGCACCATCCTGCTTGTCTGCCATTATGTTAGCTGCCTGTTCATTCTTTAGCACCTGGCTCTGAGCCCTGGTGATGGCAGCCATCGGAACAGGGTCATCATGGGGTAAGGGTCGTTGAGCAATCCATGACTTTACCCATGGGTGATCCCTACCTAGAAGGACATTATCTGCCTCTGCTGTGATAACAAAAACCTCAAGAGACTTAGTCACCCTCTGCACAGTAATGTCCACCTTGGCAGTCTTAAGGCTATGAACAGCATGGTTAGCCAACATGGCCTCCCCTTGTCTGCCTGTGTATTGGTGGGGTTTGATCATATGGGCAGGTACAGCTGTTCTATTAGCCCCTGTATCGAGAATACATTTGCAGGGTCTGCCACTAATGCTACCCGCTATCTTCATGTCTGGGCAATCATCAGTCTCAGGGTCTGATTGGATCCTTGCCAGCTTAGGTGTGGGCTCTGGGCATTCCCTCCTAATGTGGCCTGGCTTCCCACATCCAAAACAAACAATTGTCCTAGACAGGAATTGGGCCCCCTGGTTCCCTGCCCCGGGAGACCTTTGACCACCCTGACCATACCAGGTAGGCTTACCCCCACCCCCAGCCCTATTAGGGTACCCACCTTCTCCACCAGTAGGTGATCCTTCTTTGGGCCTGGTCCATATATCGTGACTCCTCCTCGCTCCTTGGGGTGGCTCCGCTGGAAACTTGTGCATTCGGGTCTTGTCTACTGCTGACTTGGACTCCCAGATGGCTTCTAGCTCGTCCACCATCTCCTGTAGCGTGTAGTATTCCTTCTTCCGTAGGGCGTGGCACACTTCCGCTGAATAATATAAGGCCAGGACACCTCGAAATTGTTCGAACATGTGGTCTTCCTTGGTTTCGACATGGTTTGCCAATCTTTGTATGCCCTTCACTATAAGAGCGAGATGATCCCGTGGAGACTGGTAATCGCCTGGGTGGCTTCTCCATACAGTTCGTCTGGACTTTTCCTCTGTGAAGCCGAGTCGTTCTAATAGAGTCGTTTTCATCGACTGGTAAGGTGTCGACGAAGTTACGCCTAGCTCCTGAAAGGTTGAGAGCGCCTTTCCAGATAGAAGCTTCCTTAGAATCCTGATCCATTCCTCTTCTGCAAACCTCCCCTCAGCCATTGACAGTTCGAATGCGGCTAGGTAGGATTCTGGGTCTGAATGATCATCCAACTTCTGCATCGATTGAATGATAGAATTCTGCTTTCTGGCGACTAGGTCAGCCTGTCTTGCTGCTTCCCTAGCTTCCGCCTCCTTCTCAGAGGCTTCCTTTGCAGCCTTCTCCCTTTCGGCTTGATCACTTTCCAGCTTAATAAGTCTGGCCTGTCGATCTGTCTCTGCATTTTCCCAACGTCGGAGTCGTGTATCCTCAAACTCTCGTCTCCCTCTCGTATCTTCCTCTCTCTCCAACCTGGCCTTCTTTTCCTCCGCCGTCGATGCGACCAACGCCGCCACCGCCTGGGACAAGATGTCCATGGGGTCTCTGTGAGGCGCTGTTACAGTAGACAGCGAGAATGAGGAGTGCTCCAGCCCTATGTCGTTCCCAGCCCTGGCGTCGTCGATCTCTGAGTCGTGGTCAGGCGTGGGCTGATGAGTAGTGGATCTGGTGTTATGGTAGTTGGGAGCGTCCATCACTAGGATAATAGAGAATTAAAACAGTTATATATTCGGTAACTCGCCTGAGCAACGAAGTATTTGATGGCCTGATGAGTTCTTCAGTAGTTGTTCTTGTACAACTCAACTGGCACCGCTGCCACCACGTGTGGGGGTCCAGCTCTGGCTATCCCTCCACAATGGTGTAAGCTATTATTGCTGCCACCAGAGTCTAGCTCTCAGTAACCTAGCCTCAACTATAACCAGAGAAATTTAGGTTTGTTAATATAATTGATGACAAGCTACGACTTAGAACAAGACTGCCACAAGGATTGGCTGTCAGGGTTTAAATACCCTGCCAGCCAGCACATGACTGCACACACATACATACATACACTGGCCAAAGCCAACTATACTAACAATAGGTAGGCACGCATAAGTCCATACTGACACAGGTGTGAAAGGGGGTGATAAGAGATGAAACACAAGTGAGCATACCATTCATTTAGTAACTGTGTGTGTGTCAACGATAACTGTGGTAACGCATGATAATTATGGGATAATTAATAAGTATTCTACTGAGTCTGTGACCAAGGGTCAGTCCAGGCCAGCCATGGCCGGTGTTGAGGGTTCTGCCCTCGACACGCTCCATGGTAATAAAATCCAGAAACTCCTCCCTGATATTAAAATCCTTGTCCACAAACCTTACTGCAAATGAGAATTGTCCTGAATTACTGCAGTTGGTAACTTCATCAGCTAAAATAGAAAAGCATTTATTTCCTCTACTATTTCATCACGCACAGCATCCCCCAAAATAGATATCCTTTCATTCTGGATGGTGTTTGAGGTGTACATATATAGCATTTTTAGGTGCACTTTGTACTAATATTTTGTCTGTTGCTCTGAAATGTACAATCTCAATAAAGTTCCCAATACATGTATTATGACATTTAGACTCCATGGAAACTTCTCTATGCCCTCTCAAGGAAAGGCCTTGTACTCCACAAAACATGGCACACTCTATTAATGATTTAATTACTTCAGAGTTGTGCTTCATTCTTTCTTCTCGTTCACTGCTAATTAAACTTCCAACACTTGATGAAAAGTTAGAATGAATTCGTATAAACTCAGACATTTTAGACATAGAATCCAGGTAGTATGCATTCTTTTCATGACGAAGAAAGACAGAAGATTGTGAAGTCCACAGATGGAATAGCTCAATTAAAAGTATCCCTAGTCTTTGATGGCCTGCTGTATCAGGAGAAAACAGAGCACATGCCCTGCAATAGGCACCATCTTCACTTGGACTATAGATTAGCCATGGGTTATTTTGCACCCACTGAGTCCTAAATTTTCTGTGGCACCCATTCATGAATGCAGTGGGATAATATGCAATCATCAGGGACAATAGTAGGACTAGCCATCGCAATACCTTTCTATCAATAGCTCTGCTTTAACACAGCATTGAGCACTATTTGTAGCCTTCATCAGCAAACTACCTTATAATACGGCCAGAAATGAAGCATACAATTTTCATTTTTTGATCATCAGGCAACCCACTCATAAAATTGTGGCCTTGACGCAGCAACATTCCTATGTCTGTGCTTGAGTGGGTGGAATATTCATTAGGGAAATGGGGGGCAGTAGCACTACCGGAGAGTAATGGTGTGGTATCAGTGGCCATGGTGTGGTTGTTAGCAGCTGAAGATGATGGTGTGTCCTGTTCAGTGGTGTCAGCATTGCCATTATCTTGGTCAAGAGTGCAGTTAGCTAGGCTATATCCTAATAAAGAATACCACAGTTATATATGGTGCATTTATTTATATTTATCCTACATATAGTTGTACCGACTGCTATTGATGGCACTAGCACTCTAACTCAGCTAGCTTTGCATTAGGTGAACTCTAACTCAGCTAGCTTTGCATTAGGGGAACTCTAACTCGGCTAGCTTTGCATTAGGTAAACTCTAACTTAGCTAGCTTTGCATTAGGTCAACTCTAACTTAGCTAGCGTAGTTTACTGGTAATGTTGCTTTGTGAGGGTTATGTGAGGGTGATATATGCACAGGACCCACTCATGCCCCTCCCCCTGCATCACTTTTGCCAGAATGACAAAAACATTTCCTAGCTTGCTTCAATAATGTATGAATGAATAGCATGGTGAGCTTTACTTAGCTTGCTTCAATCATGTATGAATGAATAGCATGGTGAGCTTTACTTAGCTTGCTTCAGTAATGTATGAATGAATAGCATGGTGAGCTTTACTTAGCTTGCTTCAGTAATGTATGAATGACTAGCATGGTGAGCTTTACTTAAATGAATAGCATGGTGAGCTTTACTTAGCTTGCTTCAGTAATGTATGAATGACTAGCATGGTGAGCTTTACTTAAATGAATAGCATGGTGAGCTTTACTTAGCTTGCTTCAGTAATGTATAAATGACTAGCATGGTGAGCTTTACTCAGCTTGCTTCAGTCAAGTATGAATGAATAGCTTTACTGTCATGTATGAATGAATAGCAAGGTGAGCTTTACTTAGCTTGCTTCAGTCATGTATGAATGACTAGCATGGTGAGCTCGCCATCTTCTCAGTTTACTTCCTGAAGCATTAGAACTTGCAAGATCCTCTGCTTCCAGTAGAGCTCGTGTAAGTGCTCATAGAGTTGCATGCTGGGTAAGCAGCACTGAAGGTACAAAATGGAGAAGAATGTGCCCAAGACTTCCCTCGCCTTCAATTCTTTCCTCAAATTGATAATAAGGCTAAATATGAAGGACCTAATTTTGAGTGGTTCTACTATATACTTTGCACTTCTTTAGCAGAGAAAAGGTGCTTTTGTAAAATATTCCCGCATTTACCACCATTTGTACTGTTGCAATGAAATTTACTCTGTTGGTATCTTCTACAGGAAAATCTACTTATCTTCTCAAGGACTTCTAAAAGGCAGAGCTTGCTGTGCCTAAAATTCCACTGCAAAGACCTGCTGGAGGATGTGTTTGTTCTCACACACTTGCTGATTTCAGTCTAGCTTTAGCCCTTCTCACTGTGATTCTTAGAAAAATGTCTGCTATCTCAGCTGCATGGCAATGCATCAAAGTTTGCTCATGGCACACAAGAACACTATCCGTGCCTAGTGCTTTGCAGTATGGCTTCTGGTAGGGAGATGAAACCAAAATACCTGATCTATGTGTATCATCAACTCCCTAGTTAGTACTTCGGACTTTCAAAGGATGCAATACCTGCAAATAACCCCTGAAAGCTCAGCACTGCAAGAGAGCCATGGAAATCATGGATTTAGGTTTTGCCTAGCTTTGTCAATATAGATTCTTAGAAGAAGCAGGTTTGAAATGGAGTGAGAATATTGCTTTTTCCAATGACTGGTGATGTCATTTATCAATGCGCTCAGCCTGTTCCAGGAGCCTGCAGTAGAGTTCCTAGGTCAATCTGTCCATTTTGGAGTAGCAGTGGAAGTGAAATAGTGATGACTACCATTTTGGCAGTTGGTGCGTAGGGGAAACAATCAAAGCAGTCACTACCATTGATGAGGAAGGGAGTTAGTGATGTAGACAATGTACCTTTAATAATGCAGTTATCAAGTGAATTGGTTGCTGCTGATGTACTTGGAAATCAGCAAGTGCTGCTGAACCATGACCCTGGTCTCAGTTCAGACCTTAGCTATCGGGTTCATTCCTGTTCGTGTATTATTTTTATTTTTATTTTTTCATTAAGCTTTACGGGCCAGACAGCAAGGGTACAAAACAACAACAACTAGAGAGCCTGGACTGAAGGACTGCAGGGGAACTGACATCCTGAAGGGAGTGAAAACATGGGTTGGGTGGCGACGTAGAACATTTGTGGCATGGGCAATAATAGTGGAAGGTACAGGGATCAGTAGGTTCAAACTGTGTGTGAAATGATAGTATTATGATGACAATTGGCTTGCCTTAGTATAAATATTAATTAAGTGAGCTGCATGCAGTCTCTCGGTCGCTTTCTACAGACCCTAATGCCTGTGGACATGAGCTGCCTAGCACACAGAGCACTTGCTCTATGAATTACATCATGGTACATTACATCATGGTACATTACATCATGGTACATTACATCATGGTATAGGTATTACTGCCGAATCAGATGAGCAAAACCACATAACATGGGCAGTGCTTGCTTGTGAATAACAACTGAACAACTTATGAGCTTTAAAAAATATATTCTAAGGTGCTTGTTATTTGCACTTGCATGCTATAATTAATGTACACATCAATAATGTTGGTATATATAGCTGGTATTGATTGGGGGGGGGTTAACCCCACCCCCCTCTAGATCTGCCGATGGGATGCTGCTACTACTACTCTATTAGATAGAACACAGAACATCAAGTTGCTGAAAAGGTGTGATTTATAGAGAGCTTTGACTAGTTGTAGGAAAGAAATTTATTTGAGTAGCAATAAACAGGGTTTGGGAGAGTAATGTTAGGTGTCCACATCGGGGGGACACATCCCTAATTTTCAATTTTTCATTTTGTGCTCCTCTTCTGATACTTGATCTTTTCCTAACACCTACACATAGTAGGTGCAGGAGTCTGAGTAGGTAGTTATATATATATATATCTATATATATAATTATAATAAATTATATTATACAAATAGTAGGTACAGGAGTCTAAGAAGGTAGTTAGCTATATACATAAATATATATAATATATATAATAAATTTTATATATACACATAGTAGGTGCAGGAGTCTAAGGTAGTTATATATATATATATATGTGTGTGTAATAAATACACATAGTAGGTGCAGGAGTCTAGGGTAGTTATATATATATTTATACATAGTAGGTGCAGGGGTCTAAGAAAGTAGTTTCTACAGGTCAAGAAGATGAGCTAAGTTCTTGAGTGCAGTGGTCTAGATCGCTGTCACTGAGTTTTCCTCTGCCTCAGAGTCTTGCTGCAAAGCTGCTGCAAGTAATTCTGCCTCATCTCTCTCATCGTCTCCTGCATAGTAGCAAAGCTGTAAGCAGCCAAGCTGTGCCCCTTGCACATGCTCTTCACCATGACATTATTAGAAATGGCCACCACAGTGACATGGCGGGCAAATTACACAATCCTCATTTAGGAGACCTCTGGCGAGGAGGAGGATGTGGCCATGAATGTCGTGGGATTATTAACATTTGAATGTGCTTGAGACAGACTGTTTTACTTGACAAGTGTCTGTAAATATAGCACTAGTGTGTGTGTGTGTGCATGTGTCATGTCTCACTGTGTGTGTGTGTGTGTCATGTCTCACTGTGTGTGTGTGTGTGTGTGTGTGTGTGTGTAGTCTTGAATCATTTACCATCCTCTTCATCAGAGATATCTGCAAACATCTCCATGCGTATCTCCTGACTCTCGTAGAGGGGATTGTCACGCTGAAGATTGGAGTCTTCTCCACTGCAAGGATTGTAATATTAATATTGTACATGTCACTAGCTAGGCCTGTGTTTGTACTAGTACTATAGTGCAGCACATTGCACTAGCTAGGCCTGTGTTTGTACTAGTACTAGGCCTGTGTTTGTACTAGTACTAGGCCTGTGTTTGTACTAGTACTAGTGCAGCACATTGCAGTAGCTAGGCCTGTGTTTGTACTAGTACTAGGCCTGTGTTTGTACTAGTACTAGGCCTGTGTTTGTACTAGTACTAGTGCAGCACATTGCAGTAGCTAGGCCTGTGTTTGTACTAGTACTAGTGCAGCACATTGCAGTAGCTAGGCCTGTGTTTGTACTAGTACTAGGCCTGTGTTTGTACTAGTACTAGTGCAGCACATTGCAGTAGCTAGGCCTGTGTTTGTACTAGTACTAGGCCTGTGTTTGTACTAGTACGCTGCACATGGCACTAGCTAGGCCTGTGTTTGTACTAGTACTAGTGCAGGCAGCATATGGCACTAGCTAGGCCTGTGTTTGTACTAGTACTAGTGCAGCACATGGCACTAGCTAGGCCTGTGTTTGTTCTAGTTCTATAGTGCAGCACATTGCACTAGCTAGGCCTGTGTTTGTACTAGTACTAGTGCAGCACATGGCACTAGAAATACAGGACTGTGAGGTCAGATAGATATAGGTCTGTGAGGTCAGATAGATACAGGACTGTGAAGACAGATATCATGATTTGTAAGATGTATTGGGGAGGTTGCCAATTGTACTACCTTAGTGATGGAGTCAAGGCATTCATGAGGTGTTTTGGGTGCTAAAATCAGCCAAACTTCTGTCAGGATACCGAGAAACTACTGAAGTGAGTTTTCTCATTTATTATTACACCATTTAAAAAGGGGGTCAAACCAATTAGGGTGTGCCTCCCCAATGATATGGTATGGTGAGAAGTTGGTTAATATGGAATTTGTGTCTGGCAGAAGCTGCTACACTTTGTAAATTGTTATCACCAAACGGATGGAGGTAGTAGGCATTTGCCACACAACTTGTGGCTAGCAAGGTCATTGGCAGGAAGGGTTTGACGGTTCAAAGTTTAATAATCCACTGGTAAGAAAGGACACTCTGGAGGGCATTCTCAGCTCAGCTACTACATCTTTGCCAGCCACAGGTGTGTACACTAGCAGCTGTGGTGAACCTAAATATTCTGTTGCAGTCGACACCGCCTTCACATACTTCATACCTTGAGTAATTGCCACTTATCTATATTAGCCCGTGCTACTACTTAGCTATATTAGCCCGTGCTACCACTTAGGGATCAGTGGCTTCTGCTCATGATAGATTACATAATTATGGTATATAATACCTCCCTGGCCCATAAGGGAAATGGCGAGCTTCTGCCGCACATTTCCATGGTTATTAGGAATTATTTTGTGGCTGTTGCACATAATTTGGTGATGAAATATTCACTCACATGGACTCCACTCCACTGGAGTCTACGCCAGCCCAGTTGTCATAGGGATGTACAAACATTGGGTTCTGCTTATTGCTCTGCCTATATAAATACATACATATATATGACACACAGAGTGGCAGTATTGCTCTGCCTATATAAATACATGCACATATATGACACACAGAGTGGCAGTATTGCTCTGCCTGTATAAATACATGCACATATATGACCCACAGAGTGGCAGTATTGCTCTGCCTATATAAATACATGCACATATATGACACACAGAGTGGCAGTATTGCTCTGCCTATATAAATACATTCACATATATGACACACAGAGTGGCAGTATTGCTCTGCCTGTATAAATACATGCACATATATGACACACAGAGTGGCAGTATTGCTCTGCCTGTATAAATACATGCACATATATGACACACAGAGTGGCAGTATTGCTCTGCCTGTATAAATACATGCACATATATGACACACAGAGTGGCAGTATTGCTCTGCCTATATAAATACATGCACATATATGACACACAAGAGTGTCAGTATTGCTCTGCCTATATAAATACATGCACATATATGACACACAGAGTGGCAGTATTGCTCTGCCTATATAAATACATGCACATATATGACACACAAGAGTGGCAGTATTGCTCTGCCTATATAAATACATGTACATATATAACACACAGAGTGGCAGTATTGCTCTGCCTATATAAATACATGCACATATATGACACACAAGAGTGTCAGTATTGCTCTGCCTATATAAATACATGCACATATATGACACACAGAGTGGCAGTATTGCTCTGCCTATATAAATACATGCACATATATGACACACAGAGTGTTGCTCTGTGTATAAATGCATGCACATATATGACACACAGAGTGGCAGTATTGCTCTGCCTATATAAATACATGCACATATATGACACACAGAGTGGCAGTATTGCTCTTCCTTTATAAATACATGCACATATATGACCCACAGAGTGGTAGTATTGCTCTGCCTATATAAATACATGCACATATATGACACACAGAGTGGCAGTATTGCTCTGCCTATATAAATACATGCACATATATGACACACAGAGTGGCAGTATTGCTCTGCCTATATAAATACATGCACATATATGACACACAGAGTGGCAGTATTGCTCTGCCTATATAAATACATGCACATATATGATACACAGAGTGGCAGTATTGCTCTGCCTATATAAATACATGCACATATATGACACACAGAGTGGCAGTATTGCTCTGTCTGTATAAATACATGCACATATATGACACACAGAGTGGCAGTATTGCTCTGCCTATATAAATACATGCACATATATGACACACAGAGTGGCAGTATTGCTCTGCCTGTATAAATGCATGCACATAATTATATGACACACAGAGTGGCAGTATTGCTCTGTCTGTATAAATGCATGCACATATATGACACACAGAGTGGCAGTATTGCTCTGTCTGTATAAATGCATGCACATATATGACACACAGAGTTGTAGTGATAGAAGACCAAATTCTCAGCCATATTGTTGACCACTCATATCACCGGAAGTATCAGAGGTAGTGGTAAGCCAACAAAGACAATAATGACATGACCTTTTGGTGTCTATGAATTCCATCTCCACGCTCTCCTGCTGGACAGTCTCCACCATGGAGCCTGCATGAGAGCCATAAAACACATCAGCCAGCAGCTTGTGGCGAGCAGCATGGAGTGCCCTACAGGGAGGGAGAGAGGAGAGAAGAAGGAAACAAGATGGTGACCAATTACATCAACAAACCTGAATACTTAGTCAGAATTCATTTTGTTCTGAGGTGAGAGATCTTGTTCTCTCAACTCTGACCAAAGATGCTGGAACTACACACATGAATTGTTGTGTGATGTGCTGCTTAGCTCATGAGAGATGAGCCAATATTCTACTGACTATAGACTACTTATAAGTTCAGCTGTCGAAAATGAGCTCCGACTACAGCATATGTGTAAGAACATGATAGCTGCTTGCTAGTTGCTATGACAACTTCTGCCAAGTGGTAACTATTGATATATATATATAGGTACTTGAAGTGGTGTGTCCTAGGTATTAGAATTGTACTCTGAAAGCTGATCACTGGAATATTGTTCCAAAACAAAGGTTTAGCAGCAAGTCAATTGTTATATCTGGACAACTTCAAATGTAGTTTAGTGCAGTGTGTGTATGACTACATACAGATATGTGCAGTGTGTGTATGACTATGTACATATAAGTGCAGTGTGTGTATGACTATGTACAGATATATACAGTAATGTGTATGACTACATACAGATATGTGCTGTGTGTGTATGGCCACATACAGATATATGCAGTGTGTGTATGACTATGTACAGATATGTGTAGTGTGTGTATGACTATGTACAGATATGTGTAGTGTGTGTATGACCACATACAGATATGTGCAGTGTGTGTTTGACCACATACAGATATGTGCAGTGTGTCTATGACTACGTACAGATATCTTTGCCTGATGCCAACGACCAGCAGAATAACGGAGCCGAGGACAAGGATGAGGCAGAGGATTAGAATGACTACTGTCTCTGTGTCTAGAAGCGTGGGGTAGATGTACTCCTCCAACACCGCAATGGACTGCAGAGAACAAGCCCATGAATATTTACCACACTCACACAACTGTACTGTCCTTGCCAGAATGCATGTTATAACCAAAAATATCTGACCAATAAGGCGGAGTGGCATTGGTGGAATACCCTAAGCCAACCTACTTCACAAATATATGCTAACTATGTATGCATTGCAGTTAGAGGTTGGTGATATTGCTTACAGTGATGGAAGTTATATTGCAGGGGGCCAGTTTGTCAAACAATCGCTGCCGATTGTTGCCAAGGCGTTCAATAAACTGGGAGAAGTCGATGATTTTTCTTTGTTCTATGGCATGGAAGATGAAGGTGCTTGATGTGGTGTCAGAACTGAAGTCACGATACTGCTCAATCACAATCTCATAGCCCGTCAGGTTACGAAGAAGACTGCACACAATACACACACACACACCATTAGTCAATTAGTACTATCAAACTAGTCAGTAAATCACTTTTGAAAAATACAAGAGGATTAAGTAATTTTTGGCAATATTGAAAGAATATGATCTGTAGTTGATTATCAAGAAAGTCATTACATCTATTATGTCAACTGAGAGTTTGTTGAACTAAACTTTTTATAGCAATAGAGACTGTCTAGGAGCAGAGTGTTTTTACTACATATATGACAATGCAGCATATATGACAATGCAGTGTTACATTTAATGACCTGACAATATATTGTTCTTTCTTCTCAATAACTTCAACATTCACATTGAAGGTGATGGCAATGCGCTTGAAATCATTAAGCACCACCAAATTGACTGTGCATCTGGCATCATTGTTAGGACTGTTGCCATGGTTATCCCGTGCCACCACCTACAAAGTGAGAAGTGGTATGTGATGATATTAGTCAATCAGCTGAATATTTTAGCTGTCTGGATATAATGGTCACATTCCCAGGAAAAATCTTCCTTCTGTTCTCTGTTGTTGTTTTTTACAAACTAGGTGGGACTGATTCATTGCTAGTGAAACAGGCCATGGGAAATGAAATTGCTAGCTAGTTATCAGTCCAGCACAATTCAAGGGTAACCTTCCTATATAGAACCGCAATGATGGTGTGTTGCCATGTGTGGGCGTGGCTCCCAATAAATGCAGCTATTCTATCTATATTCTCGTGAGCTATAGACATTTTTAACAACTCAAATTACTGTAGTTATCATTAGATAAACAATTCATGAACCACAAAAATCAAGGAAAACATTTCTCCACGGAAATTTCCCGCTGGCATAGTGAATATCTTGAAAACAAAAACTATATTGGACGAAGTTGTCTAAAAGGGAAAATAGCATTAACCATAGCCCTAGCCATTGCCCTAACCATTGCCCTAGCCTTTGCCCTAGCCATTGCCCTAGCCTTAGCCCTAACCTTTGCCCTAGCCATTGCCCTAGCCATAGCCTTTCCTTAGCCTTAGCCTTAGCCAAACTCAAAACATTACTACAACTGCAAACATTAATACAACCAAAATTAATGCAACCACAAACATTAATGCAACTACAAACATTAATACCGCAAACATTAACACAACCACAAACTTTAATATAACTGCAAACATTAACAGAACCACAAACATTAATATAACGACAAACATTAACACAACCACAAACATTAATACAACCGCAAACATTAATACCACAAACATTAAGATAACCACAAACATTAATATAACCACAAACATTAATATGACCTTTTGCCATTTAAAAACATGTACACCAAATTATACTGGTGTACATGAAAGGTAATAATCATTTAAAAAGTTGTGGTCCACATGGATACAGTCTTGCCTAACATAATTTGTGATATCTGGCCTATGTGACATGATAGTAATGTTAGGAGCACGTACAGTGAGGCGGAAGGTGCTGCCATCCAAGTCACTGAAGCTTCCCAGAGTGAAGAGTGTTCCTGTTGTGGCACCAACCCTGAACCTGCCCTGAGGGTTAGACTCCAGTGTATACTGGATCTGTAAGAGGTTTATAAGATGCCATTTCTCTCTTTCACACACACACAAACACATGCTGCCCTAGACATTACAGCGTTGAAATCAGGCGTGATATCTGTATCGGTGGCTGATACAGTCAAGATGGAAGCACCAGGTAGAGCAGTAGTGCTGATCTCTGCACACATCAACAACATTCAGAGCTCTCATACTTGACCAACGTGTGCCACTATACAACTTACCTCCCCTGTACTCCAGAGATGTAAAAACAGGGGAGTTGTCATTGACATCGATAACATTCACGTTCACAATGGCCACACTACTCAGTGGACAAGCTATGGAAATCAGAACAGCATGAAATAATTGCACTTCACTGTGCTAGTAACCTATCCTCCATTTTACACACTCTCTCTGTATATGGGTGTTGTGCATAATGCTAACTCTGGCACTGAGCAGAGGTATGGTATATACACTTCAGTGGCAACATGAAGAAATTACCAGTCAGTCATGTGAGAGGATATCACTGAATAGAGTTATCAGTAGTCATGTTAGAGGAAAACACTGAATAATGCACGAGTTATCAGTCAGTCATGTGAGAGAATATCACTGAATAATGCATGAGTTATCAGTCAGTCATGTGAGAGGATATCACTGAATAATGCATGAGTTATCAGTCAGTCATGTGAGAGGATATCACTGAATACTGTATGAGTTATCAGTCAGTCATGTGAGAGAATAATGCATGAGTTATCAGGCAGTCATGTGACAGGATATCACAAATAATGCATGAGTTGAAGACCTTATATGACATGAGCTAGGATGAGATGTAAGTTCCAGGCAAAAAATAACGAGTAAGACTGGACATGTGACTATTGAAATAGGATTGGCACTGACTTGGCTGGGGTTGACAGAGGTCTCCAGTGCCATTCTCATTGTTCTGGACCTTGACTTTCACACTGTAGCCCTGCACTGTCTCAAAGTCAAAGGGTTTATGAAGATAGAGCAGTCCAGAGTAATTGGCCTGAGTGGCAGCTGTGAAGAGGTCACTGGGTACTAGATACGGAGAGCCTTTCACAACTGGTTTGTCATGTCTGTGAGTACAGTGTATTAACATACCAGTTAACTGACTGTCCATAGTGGACACAGAGAGCACAGAGATGGTAGAATTAGTGTGTTCTGGGAGAGTATCGTCATCCCTAAAGTGGAAGAAGGCTAGTCTCCGAGGCTGACCAGGAAGAGCAGATAATCCTTCACTGGCAAAAATACTGAGTGATGGCTGCTCAAAGACAGGACGTTGATCATTGATGTCAGTAAGGTTCACCAGAACTCGTGCGAAATCCCTCTGTGGTTGAGATCCTTTATCTTCAACTATCACTTCAAACTGTACGAACACAATATACATCACATGCTAACACACATGACATTGTTGACTCTATATACATCACATGCTAATGCACATGACGGTGTTGCACTCTATATACAACACATGCTAACACACATGACGGTGTTGCACTCTATATACATCACATGCTAACACACATGACATTGTTGACTCTATATATATCACATGCTAATACACATGACGGTGTTGCACTCTATATACAACACATGCTAACACACATGACGGTGTTGCACTCTATATATACATCACATGCTAACACACATGACGGTGTTGCACTCTATATATATCACATGCTAATTATCAAGGAGTGCATATTGGTTTGACCCCTATTTCAAAAGCTCATATTTCAGCAAGGACAGTTTGTGACCTAACAGTTGCTTCAGTTGATATTAACGCCAAGCATGTTTTGAATCCTTCACTAAGGTCGAAAACTGGCTGTGTAAAAAGACTTTAAAGGAATGAAAATCTTGAAGTTCATCTACAAGGCTCTATCTCTCTCTCTCTCTCTATGTGTCTCCCTTACACAATGCATCTATTTATAGAACATTTATACAACAGAAATCCAGATGAATGAAGCAATCGGAAATGATCAGCCAGTACGCTTGTCGACAATGCAATTAAGTTAATGCAAGATCTGTCTTACAAGCAAAATAATGAACTTCCCACACTCAGTTCTGCTGTTGAGCTTGGGTATGTATAATATACACAGGCCTGTAGCCAGTTTGTTTCCCAGGCCTGTATCCAAATGTATAGTATACACAAGCCTGTAGCCAGATGTATAGTTTACACAGGCCTGTAGCTACAGATGTAGTTTATACAGGCAGATGTATAGTACATCACATGATACACACATGTGCCCACTTATATCACATGATACACACATGAGAGTATTGCACACTATATATCACATGATACATACAACAATGTTGCGCATATCACAGACTATCACTTAGTTGTGTGAGTGCTGGTATGGCATCTAGCAACCTCTAAACACACACCACACACAGAGATGCAGACCTAGCTATATATCCATTATGGCTACTCCATTATCTTTTTGTGTTGAAGCATTTCTTGTTGAAACTATCAATGATGACGTTTCCCTCTGTAAAACTTGTCATTTCAGCAATTGCAGTATTTTTCAAATAGATTTGGGCTAGAAGCAGCCATGCTAGCAAGCACAAGCTGCAGCTGGTTATCAGTAATTCCCCTCCACTCTTATCCCACCCACTATGAAATATTCTTCCTGTATCTAGCTCTAACCACAACTCTATCCTCGTCTCCCACCTCTCATATCTGACCACAACTCTATCCTTGTCTCCCACCTCTTATCTCTGACTACAACTCTATCCTCGTCTCCCACCTCTCATATCTGACCACAACTCTATCCTTGTCTCCCACCTCTTATCTCTGACTACAACTCTATCCTTGTCTCCCACCTCTCATCTCTGACTACAACTCTATCCTTGTCTCCTACCTCTCATCTCTGATCACAACTCTATCCTTGTCTCCCACCTCTCATCTCTGACCACAACTCTATCCTTGTCTCCCACCTCTCATCTCTGACTACAACTCTATCCTCGTCTCCTACCTCTGATCTCTGACCACAACTCTATGCTTGTCTCCTACCTCTCATCTCTGACCACAACTCTATCCTCGTATCCCACCTCTCATCTCTGACCACAACTCTATCCTCGTCTCCTACCTCTCATCTCTGATCACAACTCTATCCTCGTCTCCTACCTCTGATCTCTGACCACAACTCTATCCTCGTCTCCTACCTCTGATCTCTGATCACAACTCTATCCTCGTCTCCTACCTCTGATCTCTGATCACAACTCCATCCTCGTCTCCTACCTCTCATCTCTGATCACAACTCTATCCTTGTCTCCCACCTCTCATCTCTGACCACAACTCTATCCTCGTCTCCTACCTCTGATCTCTGATCACAACTCTATCCTCGTCTCCTACCTCTGATCTCTGATCACAACTCTATCCTCGTCTCCTACCTCTGATCTCTGATCACAACTCTATCCATGTCTCCTACCTCTCATCTCTGATCACAACTCTATCCTTGTCTCCTACCTCTCATCTCTGATCACAACTCTATCCTCGTCTCCCACCTCTCATCTCTGACCACAACTCTATCCTTGTCTCCTACCTCTCATCTCTGATCACAACTCTATCCTCGTCTCGTACCTCTCATCTCTGATCACAACTCTATCCTCATCTCCTACCTCTGATCTCTGACCACAACTCTATGCTTGTCTTCCATCTCTCATCTCTGACCACACTCTATCCTACCTCTCATCTCTGACCACAACTCTATCTTTGTCTCCCACCTCTCATCTCTGACTACAACTCTATCCTTGTCTCCCACCTCTCATCTCTGACCACAACTCTATGCTTGTCTTCCACCTCTCATCTCTGATCACAACTCTATCCTCGTCTCCCACCTCTCATCTCTGATTCCCCTTCTCCCTCACAACTCATCGAGTTGTAAAACTGAGCTGACTTCTTTCAAGGAATTTTATTGAAAAATTCACGAATCTTTTCTTAAAATCATCCCATCAGACACACTGAGCAACCACAAATAAGTCTTTCCAGGTTCCCACCACCAGTTTCTAAATCTATAATGAACAGACAAAATAGTATGATTAGGCAGGGGAGAAAGAAAAAAGTTATTCCACCAGGTTGGAACTGGCGACATTGAGTACCATAGCCAACAGACAACTCAATTTCCCCTTTATACAGTAATATTCCTCCCACAACAATGTTTCATGTGTCACATGCTATGCACATGACAGTGTCGCATAGGTTATAAGTTGATAATTGGTAATAAAACTCACATCATACGAAGTGCTAGTCTCATAGTCCAGTTGGTTCTGGACCACGAGCTCTCCAGTGTTGGGATGGATGAAGAAAGGATTATTTGGTTGGCGAGTGAGAGAGAAAATTAAGTCTGAATTGGGAGTCTATAAAAGCAAGTAAGAGATTACAATGACGTTCTCAGTAATCAACTTGAAATTTACTCTCGACATTTCAGCTAGTCTTCAGGATAAGAGGCTAGAGCATCTAGCCAAAACATGGAGAGAATAAATTTCAAGTCAATTATTGTAATTCGCTGTGTCAACTGAGAGTTCATTGAAAGTAAGAGATTGTCAAGTGAGAGAGAAAGTAAGTCTGAATTGGGGGGTTACAAAATCAATTAAGAGTCAGCATCTCGTGCTATATATTGAGTCATGACAGTTCATGTCATGTGAGGACTTACGTTGGCCAGGTCGCCATCGGTGGCTGTGACAGTCAAGACTGTGGTGTCAGGAGGAGTGCCCTCCGACAATGTACTCACATAGAGTGATTGACCAAACCTTGGTCGTTCATCATTGGCATCAGCCACTGTGATGGTCACAGTGGCAGAGCCAGAGCGAGGAGAGCTGCTCAGGTAATTGGTGGCTATTACAGTGAAACTATACGCATCCTTTGTTTCTCGGTCCTAAACAATCGATGAAGGTAGTATTAGTAATCAGCTTGCACATACATGAAGAGATGTGTGTGTGTGCATAACACAAAGAGTGTATATAAAGGGGGGGTGTATAACACAAATAAAGGTGTGTGTGTGTTGTGTATAACACAAATAGTGAGTGAATACAATTTGAAGTTGATTATTGAGAAGGTGATTTTAATGTCCTTATATCAACTGAGATTTCATTGAGAACACAAATAGTGTATATAAAGGTGTGGGTTTATATCACAGTATATATAAAGATGTGTGTATGTATAATGCATATAGTGTATATAAAGGTGTGGGTTTATAACACAGTATATATAAAGATGTGTGTATGTATAATGCATATAGTGTATATAAAGGTGTGGGTTTATAACACAGTATATATAAAGATGTGTGTATGTATAATGCATATAGTGTATAAAAAGGTGTGTGTGTTAATTAATATACCTTGTTTCTCTCAAACTCTGACCTTATTTAGAATAGTTGAGGTTTGTGGAAAGAAATTCTATTAGTTTATGTTTTGCACGTCTTCTTATTTGTCTGCTTATGGAATATCATTCTCAACCAACTCTAGCATTAAAATATTATCATTTTTTTCGGTAGAGCATCTAGCAGCCAATCTAGCAGCCAGAGCATCTGGCAGCCAGAACATCAGCATCTAGCAGCCAGAGCATCTAGCAGCCAGAGCATCTGGCAGCCAGAGTATCTGGCAGCTGGAACATCTAGCAGATAAACCATCTAGCAGCCAGAGCAGCTAGAGCATCTAAAAGCCAGAGCATCTAGCAGTTAGAGCATCTGGCATCTAGAGCTTATGGCATCTGGCAGCCAGAGCATCTAGCAGTTAGAGCACCTGGCAGCTAGAGCATCTAGTAGCCAGAGCATCTAGCAGCCAGAGCATCTAGCAACCAGAGAATCTAGCAGTTAGACTATCTGACAGCTAGAGCATCTGGCATCTAGAGCATCTGGCAGCTAGAGCATCTAGCAGCCAGAGTATCTAGCAGTTAGAGCATCTGGCAGCTAGAGCATCTGGCATCTAGAGTATCTGGCATCTGGCAGCTAGAGCACCTGGCAGCAAAGCATCTGGCAGCTAGAGCACCTGGTAGCTAGAGAACATCTGGCAGCTAGAGTATCTGGCAGCTAGAGCATCTGGCAGCCAAAGCATCTAGCAGCCAGAGCAGCTAGAGCATCTGGCAGCCAGAGCATCTAGCTGAAATGTTAAGTAACAATTTGTATGTTCACTATATTGAGAAAGTCATTAAATTCTATCATTGTTTGTGATAATCAGCACAAATAATACCCACGATGTAGCAATGTAGCTAAATGTTCGTGAACAGAATCTCCTACTCAAAGTAGATTTCATTTCATTGTCTTTTAACTTTAGACACAAAGCAACATGAAGTAGCTTTAGTTTTTCTTGGAGCATGTTGACCTCAAGAAGCTCTTCACATGCACATGGTTAAAAATAAGATCAGTGTGTGAAATAATGTAGTGGCCGCTAGTGTAAGCTGCTACAGGCTGTAATGCACTCACTGATGTAGGATCAGTATTAGCACTCACTGATGTAGGATCAGTATTAGCACTCACTGATGTAGGGTCAGTATTAGCACTCACTGATGTAGGGTCAGTATTAGCACTCACTGATGTAGGGTCAGTATTAGCACTCACTGATGTAGGGTCAGTATTAGCACTCACTGATGTAGGGTCAGTATTAGCACTCACTGATGTAGGGTCAGTATTAGCACTCACTGATGTAGGGTCAGTATTAGCACTCACTGATGTAGGGTCAGTATTAGCACTCACTGATGTAGGATCAGTATTAGCACTCACTGATGTAGGATCAGTATTAGCACTCACTGATGTAGGATCAGTATTAGCACTCACTGATGTAGGGTCAGTATTAGCACTCACTGATGTAGGGTCAGTATTAGCACTCACTGATGTAGGGTCAGTATTAGCACTCACTGATGTAGGGTCAGTATTAGCACTCACTGATGTAGGATCAGTACTAGCACTCACTGATGTAGGGTCAATATTAGCACTCACTGATGTAGGGTCAGTATTAGCACTCACTGATGTAGGATCAGTATTAGCACTCACTGATGTAGGATCAGTATTAGCACTCACTGATGTAGGATCAGTATTAGCACTCACTGATGTAGGATCAGTATTAGCACTCACTGATGTAGGGTCAGTATTAGCACTCACTGACGTAGGGTCAGTATTAGCACTCACTGATGTAGGATCAGTATTAGCACTCACTGATGTAGGATCAGTATTAGCACTCACTGATGTAGGATCAGTATTAGCACTCACTGATGTAGGGTCAGTGTTAGCACTCACTGATGTAGGATCAGTATTAGCACTCACTGATGTAGGGTCAGTATTAGCACTCACTGATGTAGGGTCAGTATTAGCACTCACTGATGTAGGGTCAGTATTAGCACTCACTGATGTAGGGTCAGTATTAGCACTCACTGATGTAGGGTCAGTATTAGCACTCACTGATGTAGGGTCAATATTAGCACTCACTGATGTAGGGTCAGTATTAGCACTCACTGATGTAGGATCAGTATTAGCACTCACTGATGTAGGGTCAGTATTAGCACTCACTGATGTAGGGTCAGTATTAGCACTCACTGATGTAGGATCAGTATTAGCACTCACTGATGTAGGGTCAGTATTAGCACTCACTGATGTAGGGTCAGTATTAGCACTCACTGATGTAGGATCAGTATTAGCACTCACTGATGTAGGGTCAATATTAGCACTCACTGATGTAGGGTCAGTATTAGCACTCACTGATGTAGGGTCAGTATTAGCACTCACTGATGTAGGATCAGTATTAGCACTCACTGATGTAGGATCAGTATTAGCACTCACTGATGTAGGATCAGTATTAGCACTCACTGATGTAACATCAGTATTAGCACTCACTGATGTAGGATCAGTATTAGCACTCACTGATGTAGGGTCAGTATTAGCACTCACTGACGTAGGGTCAGTATTAGCACTCACTGATGTAGGATCAGTATTAGCACTCACTGATGTAGGATCAGTATTAGCACTCACTGATGTAGGGTCAGTATTAGCACTCACTGATGTAGGGTCAGTATTAGCACTCACTGATGTAGGATCAGTATTAGCACTCACTGATGTAACATCAGTATTAGCACTCACTGATGTAGGATCAGTATTAGCACTCACTGATGTAGGGTCAGTATTAGCACTCACTGATGTAGGATCAGTATTAGCACTCGCTGATGTAGGATCAGTATTAGCACTCGCTGATGTAGGATCAGTATTAGCACTCACTGATGTAGGATCAGTATTAGCACTCACTGATGTAGGGTCAGTATTAGCACTCACTGACGTAGGGTCAGTATTAGCACTCACTGATGTAGGGTCAGTATTAGCACTCACTGATGTAGGGTCAGTATTAGCACTCACTGATGTAGGATCAGTATTAGCACTCACTGATGTAGGATCAGTATTAGCACTCACTGATGTAGGATCAGTATTAGCACTCACTGATGTAGGATCAGTATTAGCACTCACTGATGTAGGATCAGTATTAGCACTCACTGATGTAGGATCAGTATTAGCACTCACTGATGTAGGGTCAGTATTAGCACTCACTGATGTAGGATCAGTATTAGCACTGACTGATGTAGGATCAGTATTAGCACTCACTGATGTAGGATCAGTATTAGCACTCACTGATGTAGGGTCAGTATTAGCACTCACTGATGTAGGGTCAGTATTAGCACTCACTGATGTAGGATCAGTATTAGCACTCACTGATGTAGGATCAGTATTAGCACTCACTGATGTAGGATCAGTATTAGCACTCACTGATGTAGGATCAGTATTAGCACTCACTGATGTAGGATCAGTATTAGCACTCACTGATGTAGGATCAGTATTAGCACTCACTGATGTAGGGTCAGTATTAGCACTCACTGATGTAGGGTCAGTATTAGCACTCACTGATGTAGGATCAGTATTAGCACTCACTGATGTAGGGTCAGTATTAGCACTCACTGATGTAGGGTCAGTATTAGCACTCACTGATGTAGGGTCTGTATTAGCACTCACTGATGTAGGGTCAGTATTAGCACTCACTGATGTAGGATCAGTATTAGCACTCACTGATGTAGGATCAGTATTAGCACTCACTGATGTAGGATCAGTATTAGCACTCACTGATGTAACATCAGTATTAGCACTCACTGATGTAGGATCAGTATTAGCACTCACTGATGTAGGGTCAGTATTAGCACTCACTGATGTAGGATCAGTATTAGCACTCACTGATGTAGGATCAGTATTAGCACTCGCTGATGTAGGATCAGTATTAGCACTCACTGATGTAGGATCAGTATTAGCACTCACTGATGTAGGGTCAGTATTAGCACTCACTGACGTAGGGTCAGTATTAGCACTCACTGATGTAGGGTCAGTATTAGCACTCACTGATGTAGGGTCAGTATTAGCACTCACTGATGTAGGATCAGTATTAGCACTCACTGATGTAGGATCAGTATTAGCACTCACTGATGTAGGATCAGTATTAGCACTCACTGATGTAGGATCAGTATTAGCACTCACTGATGTAGGATCAGTATTAGCACTCACTGATGTAGGATCAGTATTAGCACTCACTGATGTAGGGTCAGTATTAGCACTCACTGATGTAGGATCAGTATTAGCACTGACTGATGTAGGATCAGTATTAGCACTCACTGATGTAGGATCAGTATTAGCACTCACTGATGTAGGGTCAGTATTAGCACTCACTGATGTAGGGTCAGTATTAGCACTCACTGATGTAGGATCAGTATTAGCACTCACTGATGTAGGATCAGTATTAGCACTCACTGATGTAGGATCAGTATTAGCACTCACTGATGTAGGATCAGTATTAGCACTCACTGATGTAGGATCAGTATTAGCACTCACTGATGTAGGATCAGTATTAGCACTCACTGATGTAGGGTCAGTATTAGCACTCACTGATGTAGGGTCAGTATTAGCACTCACTGATGTAGGATCAGTATTAGCACTCACTGATGTAGGGTCAGTATTAGCACTCACTGATGTAGGATCAGTATTAGCACTCACTGATGTAGGATCAGTATTAGCACTCACTGATGTAGGGTCAGTATTAGCACTCACTGATGTAGGGTCTGTATTAGCACTCACTGATGTAGGGTCAGTATTAGCACTCACTGATGTAGGATCAGTATTAGCACTCACTGATGTAGGATCAGTATTAGCACTCACTGATGTAGGATCAGTATTAGCACTCACTGATGTAGGGTCAGTATTAGCACTCACTGATGTAGGATCAGTATTAGCACTCACTGATGTAGGGTCAGTATTAGCACTCACTGATGTAGGATCAGTATTAGCACTCACTGATGTAGGATCAGTATTAGCACTCACTGATGTAGGGTCAGTATTAGCACTCACTGATGTAGGGTCAGTATTAGCACTCACTGATGTAGGGTCAGTATTAGCACTCACTGATGTAGGGTCAGTATTAGCACTCACTGATGTAGGGTCAGTATTAGCACTCACTGATGTAGGTCAGTATTAGCACTCACTGATGTAGGATCAGTATTAGCACTCACTGATGTAGGATCAGTATTAGCACTCACTGATGTAGGGTCAGTATTAGCACTCACTGATGTAGGGTCAGTATTAGCACTCACTGATGTAGGATCAGTATTAGCACTCACTGATGTAGGGTCAGTATTAGCACTCACTGATGTAGGGTCAGTATTAGCACTCACTGATGTAGGGTCAGTATTAGCACTCACTGATGTAGGGTCAGTATTAGCACTCACTGATGTAGGGTCAGTATTAGCACTCACTGATGTAGGGTCAGTATTAGCACTCACTGATGTAGGATCAGTATTAGCACTCACTGATGTAGGATCAGTATTAGCACTCACTGATGTAGGGTCAGTATTAGCACTCACTGATGTAGGATCAGTATTAGCACTCACTGATGTAGGATCAGTATTAGCACCCACTGATGTAGGATCATATTAGCACTCACTGATGTAGGATCAGTATTAGCACTCACTGATGTAGGGTCAGTATTAGCACTCACTGATGTAGGATCAGTATTAGCACTCACTGATGTAGGATCAGTATTAGGCCTCACTGATGTAGGATCAGTATTAGCACTCACTGATGTAGGATCAGTATTAGCACTCACTGATGTAGGGTCAGTATTAGCACTCACTGATGTAGGATCAGTATTAGCACTCACTGATGTAGGATCAGTATTAGCACTCACTGATGTAGGGTCAGTATTAGCACTCACTGATGTAGGATCAGTATTAGCACTCACTGATGTAGGTCAGTATTAGCACTCACTGATGTAGGATCAGTATTAGCACTCACTGATGTAGGATCAGTATTAGCACTCACTGATGTAGGATCAGTATTAGCACTCACTGATGTAGGGTCAGTATTAGCACTCACTGATGTAGGGTCAGTATTAGCACTCACTGATGTAGGATCAGTATTAGCACTCACTGATGTAGGGTCAGTATTAGCACTCACTGATGTAGGGTCAGTATTAGCACTCACTGATGTAGGGTCAGTATTAGCACTCACTGATGTAGGATCAGTATTAGCACTCACTGATGTAGGATCAGTATTAGCACTCACTGATGTAGGGTCAGTATTAGCACTCACTGATGTAGGATCAGTATTAGCACTCACTGATGTAGGGTCAGTATTAGCACTCACTGATGTAGGATCAGTATTAGCACTCACTGATGTAGGATCAGTATTAGCACTCACTGATGTAGGATCAGTATTAGCACTCACTGATGTAGGATCAGTATTAGCACTCACTGATGTAGGATCAGTATTAGCACTCACTGATGTAGGGTCAGTATTAGCACTCACTGATGTAGGATCAGTATTAGCACTCACTGATGTAGGATCAGTATTAGCACTCACTGATGTAGGATCAGTATTAGCACTCACTGATGTAGGATCAGTATTAGCACTCACTGATGTAGCGTCAGTATTAGCACTCACTGATGTAGGGTCTGTATTAGCACTCACTGATGTAGGGTCAGTATTAGCACTCACTGATGTAGGATCAGTATTAGCACTCACTGATGTAGGATCAGTATTAGCACTGCACTCACTGATGTAGGGTCAGTATTAGCACTCACTGATGTAGGATCAGTATTAGCACTGCACTCACTGATGTAGGGTCCGTATTAGCACTCACTGATGTAGGGTCAGTATTAGCACTCACTGATGTAGGATCAGTATTAGCACTCACTGATGTAGGATCAGTATTAGCACTCACTGATGTAGGGTCAGTATTAGCACTCACTGATGTAGGATCAGTATTAGCACTCACTGATGTAGGATCAGTATTAGCACTCACTGATGTAGGATCAGTATTAGCACTCACTGATGTAGGATCAGTATTAGCACTCACTGATGTAGGGTCAGTATTAGCAGCCTTTAATGCTTCTCCTCAGAGCAGAGAAGGCAAGTGTGGAAATAAGGCTTGTGCTCCACTTGTGTGACTACTGCTTTACACCTCCTCCCCCCCCCCCCCCTCACCCCACCCCCTCCCGCCTCCCCCCCCCCCCCAAAAAAATGTGAGTTCTGCCCACAAGAAAAGTTAGAAAAGTGAAACTAGCTGGCTAATGAGGCTGCATGTCAATGACAGCTGCATCATCTTGACTCTGGTCCTGTACGTCAGACATCTAGTTGAATTAAACTAGACATCTGGACTGCAAATAACCAACTGTTAACTTATGATGAGCATGTGCAGTGAATGGTTGTTGTAATGCTGCAAATAGTGGTCCAGCCAAACTAGACTGGCCGTATTGCTTGCTATGTCTATGATGTGTCTCTCTATGTGTATGTGTGTGTGTCTGTGTGTGTGTATGTGTGCACTGTGTGTATGCCTGTGTGGTTACCAAGGTGATATTATTGTAAATGATGCCACTGTCATTGCCAATGGTGAAGTACTGAGCATTGTCTGTGCTGCCCAGACTGTACTGGATAATGGAGTTGGATGTGTCCACCTGATCCCTGTCAGTAGCTTGAACTCTGAGAATGCTTGTAGCCACACTCACTCCTTCCTGTTGCTGGCTAGAGTACATGCTCTGCAACACACAAGAGAGAGAAGTATTTATGTGTACAAGATCATGGAGGGTGACTTGACCAATGTCCTTACCTGTATAAATATTGGAGAATTGTCATTGTTGTCTGTCACTTCCACTACCAGAGTTGCTATAGTTCGGCGTGAGTTGAGTATGCCACTATCTTCAGCCACCACTGTCAACTGTTAATGGAAGAATATGAGCAGTTGAACACCTCTATATATATATTTATATGTCTGTGGGTAAGAATATGAGCAGATGAATATCTCTCTATGTATTTATGTTAGTAGGAAAGAATATAAGCAGATGAATATATCTATATATTTATTATATCTGTAGGTAAGAATATGAGCAGAGGAATGTCTCCTGCATATTTATGTGTCTGTAGGTAGGAATATGAGCAGATGAACATCTCCTGCATATTTATGTGTCTGAAGGTAAGAATATGAGCAGATGAACATCTCCTGCATATTTATGTGTCTGTAGGTAAGAATATGAGCAGATGTCTATATATTTGTGTGTAGATAATAAGAGTAGATGAACATCTCTCTATATATTTGTGTGTAGATAAGAATAAGAGTAGATGAACATCTTTCTATATATTATTTTGTGTGTAGATAAGAATAAGAGCAGATAAACACCTCTCTATAAATTTAAGTCAGTAGGTAAGAGTATGAGCAGATGAATATCTTTCTATATATTTGTCTGTAGGTGAAAGTATAAGCTGATGAACATCTCTGTATATTTATTTGTCTGTAGGTAAGAATATGAGCAGATGAACATCTCTCTATATATTTGTGTGTAGATAATAAGAGTAGATGAACATCTCTCTATATATTTGTGTGTAGATAAGAATAAGAGTAGATGAACATCTTTCTATATATTTGTGTGTAGATATAAGAATAAGAGCAGATGAACACCTCTCTATAAATTTAAGTCAGTAGGTAAGAGTATGAGCAGATGAATATCTTTCTATATATTTGTCTGTAGGTGAATGTATAAGCTGATGAACATCTCTCTGTATATTTATTTGTCTGTAGGTAAGAATATGAGCAGATGAACATCTCTCTATATATTTGTGTGTAGATAATAAGAGTAGATGAACATCTCTCTATATATTTGTGTGTAGATAAGAATAAGAGTAGATGAACATCTTTCTATATATTTGCATGTAGATAAGAATAAGAGCAGATGAACATCTCTCTATAAATTTAAGTCAGTAGGTAAGAATATGAGCAGATGAATATCTTTCTATATATTTGTCTGTAGGTGAAAGTATAAGCTGATGAACATCTCTCTGTATATTTATGTGTGTAGGTATTCTCTGGGCTGACTGAGATGTCATTTTGATTGTTAATGTTCAGAATTTAAAGAGAACTCACAAAATATATGATCTGTGTTTCATAATCCAGAAGGCCATAGACGTTGACAACATTTGCAGTAATATTGAATGGAAGGTC
Organism: Cladorhizidae sp. MBARI D1340-BT2; assembly: GCA_028752905.1. Lineage (NCBI taxonomy): Eukaryota > Metazoa > Porifera > Demospongiae > Poecilosclerida > Cladorhizidae > Cladorhizidae sp. MBARI D1340-BT2. Next base: position 588,371 of record JAQNBH010000012.1, read on the forward strand.
ATTAGAGGCATCATCAAGATAGAAGACCAGGAATCCATTTGCTCCTTCATCACGATCTGTAGCATTGATGATGAAAACTGAACTACCATCATGTAGACCCTGGAGGAGAGTGGCAAAATGGAGACTGCGGTAATGTCTGTGTGTGTGTGTTTGTGTGTGCATGTGAGTGTGCATTAGGATGTGCCATCCACACTAACCTCTGCTATTTCTACAGTGGTCACTCTACTGATGATGTTAGTGATAATTGGGTCATTGTCGTTCTCGTCTTGCACTATGACCAAGATGGTGATGTTGCTGGAACGTGGCTCTGTTGACAGGTCATGCCCAACCACAGTCAGCATGTAGCTAAGCAAGGTGTGTAGCAAATGGAACAGAGAAACAAGATAGCACTCATAGTATACAGGTTTATGAATCATCTCTATGCTTGTATATTGGTGGTATATAAATATATAGGTTTATGAAACATCTATGCTTGCATATTGGTGGTATATAAATATATAGGTTTATGAATCATCTCTATGCTTGCATATTGGTAGTATATAAATATATAGGTTTATGAAACATCTATGCTTGCATATTGGTAGTATATAAATATGTAGGTTTATGAAAACATCTCTATGCTTGTATATTGGTGGGTATATAAATATATAGGTTTATGAAACATCTATGCTTGCATATTGGTAGTATATAAATATATAGATTTATGAAACATCTCTATGCTTGTATATATATTGGTGGTATATAAATATATCGGTTTATGAATCATCTTTATGCTTGCATATTGGTAGTATATAAATATATAGGTTTATTAAACATCTATGCTTGCATATTGGTAGTATATAAAGGTCATCTATGGTTGCATATTGGTGGTATATAAATATATAGGTTTATGAATCATCTCTATGCTTGCATATTGGTAGTATATAAATATATAGATTTATGAAACATCTCTATGCTTGTATATTGGTGGTATATAAATATATAGGTTTACTATGCTTGCATATTGGTAGTACATGTACATGTATATAGGTTTATGAAGCATCTCTATGCTTGCATATTGGTAGTGTATAAATATATAGTTTCATGAAAATCTCTATGCTTGCATATTGGTAGTATATAAATATATAGATTTATGAAACATCTATACTTGCATATTGGTGGTATATAAAAACCTATGAAACATCTCTATGCTTGCATATTTGTAATATGTTTACATCTCTATGCTTGCCTATTGGTAGTATATAAATATATAGGTTTATGAAACATCTCTATCAGTATAAATATATAGGTTTATGAAATATCTCTATGCTTGCATATTGGTAGTACATAATTATGAAACATCTATACTTGCATATTGGTGGTATATTAATATATAAGTTTATGAAACATCTCTATGCTTGCATATTGGTAGTATATAAATATATAGATTTATGAAACATCTATACTTGCATATTGGTGGTATATTAATAAATAGGTGTATGAAACATCTCTATGCTTGCATATCGGTGGTATATAAATATATAGGTTTATGAAACATCTCTATGCTTGCATATTGGTAGTATATAAATATATATATAGGTTTATGAAACATCTCATAGATTTATGAAACATCTATACTTGCATATTGGTGGTATATTAATATATAGGTTTATGAAACATCTCTATGCTTGCATATTGGTAGTATATAAATATATAGATTTATGAAACATCTATACTTGCATATTGGTGGTATATTAATAAATAGGTTTATGAAACATCTCTATGCTTGCATATCGGTGGTATATAAATATATAGGTTTATGAAACATCTCTATGCTTGCATATCGGTGGTATATAAATATATAGGTTTATGAAACATCTCTATGCTTGCATATCGGTGGTATATAAATATATAGGTTTATGAACATCTCTATGCTTGCATATTGGTAGTATAGGTTTATGAAACGTCTCTTTTGCATATTGGTAATAGATTTATGAAACATCTCTGCTTGCATATTGGTGGTATCAACTAAACTAATAAGAAGAAATTAAAGTACGTCACCTTCGATATCCAAAAACACTTGACCAATATTATAATTATTGCTGTTGAATCTACTTACTTGTCCACAGTCTCTCTGTCTAGCATTCGTGCTACAGCTAGTTGGCCTGATTCTGCATCAATGGAAAAGTCTCCTGTGGCAATAAGAAAAGAATCGTCAACTCTCTACATGCCTACATTAACCCAACCATAACGGCTAACACACACACACATGAATCTTGCATACCATCTCCTCCCAGTAGAGAATAGGTGATATCGCCATTGCTGCCAATATCTGCATCCATGGCTTGAACAGTGAAAAGAGGTTGCCCAAGCTCCTCCCCCTCTGTTACCATTAGAGTCACTTCATGACTGACGAGGAAGACAGGAGCATTATCATTCACATCCAGTACAGTCACAGTGATCTGCAGAAGCAGAGCAAAAAGCAACAATTTTCAACAGTGCATGTTCAGATAGAGTGTACCAAGTACGATTAGAGTTGCTGCATGTAGAGTTCATATGTGTATATATTAGCTGAGTGTAGTCGATGGAGGTGTGAGAGAGCCTCCATGTTAGTCATATCTATGAGAGAGGCCTCCCACACAGGTGGAGGAGTGGCCTCTCACACAGGTGGAGGAGTGGCCTTCTACAGGTGGAGGAGTGGCCTTCCACACAGGCGGTGGTGCAAACAACTGTGCATTTTAGTCTGGGATAAGAACCCAGAGCTTTATGTCCTTAGAGTGCCTGCACTTCGTACTTTACTTCATGAAAATTAAGAGAGAAGTTTTTATTAATGACCTCGGTGATAGAGAAGAGAGGGTTAATCGTGGCAGAGTCCATTGCTCGCACGCTCACAATATAAGTGTCTTGTCTCTCACGGTCCAGAGAAGCCACAACCGTCAGTGTGCCACTAACTTCATCTACCTCAAATACTCTCCCTTGCTCGTTGCCTGTGCAAAAAGTGTTGTATGTGTGTAGTTGATGGGCATACTAATATATTGACTACCAGTGATGATGCTGAAGCGTGTTCCATTTACTCCATTGAGGCCACTGTCACAGTCTCGGACAGCCAGTCTCTCGATGACACTGTTCACATTGTTGTTCTCTGTGAGAGTGATGGACGTAGGATGGTTGACAAAGACTGGAGGACAGTCGTTGAAGTCCTCCACTTGGAAAGTTGCAGACACTTCACCTACACAACATGCATGTCACCATCACACACAGTGTGCATGCACGCACAATACGCAACACCAGGTTTTGTCACTGTCACACACAGTGTGCATGCACGCACAACATGCAACACCAGGTTTTGTCACTGTCACACACAGTGTGCATGCACGCACAACATGCAACACCAGGTTTTGTCACTGTCACACATAGTGTGCATGCACGCACAACATGCAACACCAGGTTTTGTCACCGTCACACATAGTGTGCATGCATGCTACGCTGTGCTCCTACTGGAACGATGGTCAGGCAATCCCATATCTGTAGCAGTGATGGTCAGACTGTATTCCGATTTTTGCTCAAAGTCGAGAGGATTCAGTATTGTAATGACTCCCGACAATACTGCAATGTCATCCAAAATAATAATAATAGGATATCATATAAGTTCAGATTAGTCCAACTCACAGTCCAACTGGAAGACACTCACACTCCCTCCACTAATGGAGTAGCGGATGTCGGCGTTTGTGCCCTCATCACAGTCCAAAGCCATGACTGAGCCTATACTCGTGCCAGCTGGAAGGTTCTCTAGAAAGCTGAAGGTGTAGGACTTGAGTTTGAAGGTTGGGTCACAGTCATTGATGTCCTCCACAGTCACTCTGACTATGGTGATATCACTAAACACTCCATCTGAAACCTGACAATGCAATAGCATACATACACATTCATCATTTTCCAACTTCTTTCACTCAAATTATATACTTGAACTTCAATATCAATTTGTGTGTTAGACTCCCGGTCAAGTAGATCTGCAGTGCTGATGGTCCCAGTAGTGGCATTGATGGTGAAGGATGGCATCATTGAGGGAGGAACAACATTGAGAATAGTGTACTGCAGGCGACTATTACCACCTGCAGTGGACAAGAACAATGCACAGATCACTTGACTAGCACACATTATGTGGGAACATAATATATAATAGCCAAACCTTCATCACTGTCACTTGCTTCTACACTACCCACTGAAAGAGGAGCTGTTGTGTTCTCTTTGACAGTGAAGATGAACAAGTCCGACACAAACTCTGGATGATTGTCATTGCTGTCTTGCACTTCCAGTGTTATCTGCGCACAGAACCAATGAGATGACCAAGATATGATTCATGAGAGGTATTTGGGGAAGACAGAGTAAGTACTTACACTTGTGAAGGTTTTCCTCTGACTGCTGTCTAGAGCTACTAATATGACAGTGTACAGTGACCGTGCTTCACGGTCCAGACCATTGCCTTGACGCAGCTCACGAAGCAAGTCCCGACTTGCTTTTATTTGAACGTTCTAAGATTTTACAACAACATGAAAAGTGACCACTTGCTGCATCAGAAGATGCATAATCTTAATTAAGGTCTCACATTCAAGATATTAGTGAAGGGATTAATAGTGAGGTCTGGAGAGAAGAAGGCAGCAGATGCTGTCTGGGAGATAAGGATTTTGCGATTCACACTGTTGTCAATAAATATATTTGTTCCCTCTTCAATCCTGATGTATTGAAAGGGAGACTCAAAGTAAAATGGAGTGATGGAACAATTGAGCACTTGGATGATCACTTGAGCAGTTCCTGTTAACCTGGAGGCTCCAGCATCTGTAGCAAGTATTGTGAAGGCATGTGTACCTAGATCAGTTGCTATAGCTGAAGACATAGCCACTCTGCCAGTGCTGGGGGAAATAGTGAAGGCTGGAGACTGGTCCACAAGGGAGTAAGTGAGAGCAGCATTCAGTCCTGAGTCTCTATCAGTGGCCACAGGCTGCACCAAAGCTTTACCAAGATTAGCAGACCCGATGCATACATCAACCATGTATGTGTCCTGATCAAAATTGGGCATTTCATCATTGAAGTCTCGGATGTTTATGAGGATCAACGCACTACCACACATAATGGGATGACCACGGTCACATGCTATAGCCTCCAGAGAGTGGGATGACTGTGCCTCATAGTCTAGTATTTGTGTGGTTGTAATGTCTCCTGTGCAGGTCCAAGATACATCAGCATCATAGACATTAGCCTGTTGCAACCAATAAAAAAAAATCCTAGCTTACCAGTGACTGGATTGATGATGAAGAAAGAAGGCGATGTTGGGCTCAGCATGTAGCTAACTTCAGAATTGATTCCAGCAGCATCGCTATCTACTGCACTGACCTGTAAGTACAAACATGTATAATACTACATCTACTTCACTGATCTATAATTATGCATCTTGCTAGTGCTTGTGCAATACACCAGTTCCACATTACAACTCCACATTACAACACAAAGATGATCTAACAAATGATATACCAATCACTTCAGTACTAGCATTTTCTGTCTGATAAGCTACCATGTTTACATACCGTGAAAGCTGATGCTCCAATTCCCAGAAACTCAGGAACAGTAGTGGTAAAAATATCTTGACCAAACTGCGGAAAATTGTCGTTGACGTCAGACACTGTGATAAGAATACTGACCACCGAACTCAGTGCTGCAATGTCAATACAGGAAGAAAACTTTTCATCTATCTGTGTTATAATGTAGCACACCTCCACATCAGAGGGGCATCTCACCTGGCTCTCCCATGTCAGAGGCACTTACTACTAGAGTGATACTGGGGTTGCTTTCTCTATCTAGGGACATCACCAAAGTGATATGTCCAGTTTCACGGTTGATGGAAAACTGTCCCAGTACAGAGAAAGGTAGAGCATTTGTGAGCATATACCTCACATCTCCTCCAACAGTGTCTTCGTCTGTTGCTGATACCTAGCAAATACTTAACCTCAACACAACACACTCAAGATTTCAGCAGTAACGACTGCACACATCCATAATAGTTGGGGATACCCTTTACTATTCAACCACCACAATAGCTGGGGCCACCCTTTACCTAAATTTCTGACCTCATGATGATCGTTTCATATAAAAGGGGCCAGCCTAATAAAACTGTCCCTCTAATTAGCTGGTAGATAACACATAGCATCTGGAGATGGTTTATAGTGTGTGGGAACTCACTTCTGTGGTGATGAGGCTATTCACTGGCAACTCCTCCGAAACAGAAATAGCATAGCCCGAGAGGCGTGAGAATTCTGGTGCCATATCATTAGCATCTTCGATTATAACTGTCAGTAAGACCTGACCAACAGAAAGCAGAGAAGTCATTACAACAAGCAAGGCAACTATTTTATATTGTATATGCATATACATCATGTGTACATATGTATGCATGTGTGTACATATGTATGCATGTGTGTGTGTATGTATGCATGTGTGTGTATGTATGTATGTGTGTACTTATGTGTGTGTATGTATGTATGTGTATGTATGTATTATGTGTATGTATGTATGTATGTATGCATGTGTGTGTATGTATGCATGTGTGTACTTATGTGTGTGTATGTATGTATGTGTATGTATGCATGTGTGTATGTATGTATGTGTGTATGTATGTATGTATGCATGCATGTACTTATGTGTGTATGTATGTATGTGTATGTATTATGTGTATGTATTATGTGTATGTATGTATATGTGTATGTATGCATGTGTGTATGTATGTATGTATATGTGTATGTATGCATGTGTGTATGTATGTATGTTTATGTATATGTTTATGTATGCATGTGTGTATGTATGTATGTATGCATATGTGTGTATGTATGCATGTGTGTACTTAAGTGTGTGTGCATGTATTATGTGTATGTATGCATGTGTGTAGTGTGTATGTGTATGTATGTATGTATATGTGTATGTATGCATGTGTGTAGTGTGTATGTGTATGTATGTATATGTGTATGTATGCATGTATGTTTATGTATGTATGCATATGTATGTATGTATGTATGCATGTGTGTACTTATGTATGTATGTATGCATGTGTGTATGTATGTATGTGTGTATTATGTGTATGTATGTATGTGTATGTATGTATATGTGTATGTATGCATGTGTGTATGTATGTATATATGTGTATGTTGTATGTATGTATTACTGAGCTACTCCGAGGAGTATTGGTATTGGAGTCAGAGGCCACTACTGTCAGTGCTAGTCCTGCACGGTCACCAATATCCTCGTAGTTCAAGTTGGCTCCTGATAGGCACAGGAACAACATGAGAATTAACACCACGCGAGTGTATGTGTGTGTGCACAAGTGTGCATGTGACCCTGACTATTGTGCATGTACCTCTGGCCACTGTGACGATACCACTGGCCGGGTCAATGTTGAAGCGCACAGCACTAGCTCCTTCCAATCGATATACCACACGAGCATTTGGAGTGTTGAGTTGATCTTCATCGATGGCCTGGATGGTGATGGTGGCATTGCCCACCACTGGCAGCACAGGAGTGCCAACTGCACTGTTCTCTTTCACAAATGCTCTATATTCTGTCTGCTGGAATACTGGAGCTTTGTCATTGACATCTGTTAGAGTGATCCGGACTGTAGTTGTACCATTATTTCCTGCGCTATCTTCAGCAAGTATTCGAAGAGTGTATGTGGCGATCTCTTCACGATCCAGTAACCTGCTCACTAGTATAACACCAGATGTTCTTTGTATTCTGAAGTAACCCTCATCATCTCCTCCATTGATGCTGTACATGAGTGTAGTACTGTCAGCATCAACTGCTGTCACTTCAATGACAATGGAGTCCAGGGGCACACCTGCAAATACTGGCCTGCTAACAGCACTGCAATATTTACAAGCACTTGTAACAAACCTTCGGAAATGGACACATCATAAAATGATTGTTGAAAATTTGGTCTTTTGTCATCCACATCAATGATTCTAATAATCAGAGCTGTCTGTCCATTACGAGGCACTGGCAAGCCTTGGTCCACTGCCTCCACATCTAGTTCATGTCTGTAGAGTTATAGCAGCACCATGTGTTACATCATATGGTGACCACATTATGTGTGGATTTCTATTGGAACTGCATGAACAAGCTTTCCTAGACTGACACGCTAAGAATCTGGCTTCATGAACAGTGTGTCTACAACAAGTCTGAATCATTGTACAAGTGATGATGAGTAAACTAACAGAGCAATGAATTGACGTATAAATTTTTGGATTTTTAGATGGTGTAAGATCTTTTGTAGTTTATGATGGAGTGGATGTACAGAGAGCCAACGGTGCAAGTTATGAACAACTGAGTAAAGCTTGTGGTGGTTCTTGTCTCAGGAACAAATCTCAGCTATTTGAGTGAAACTTTTAAAGAAATGGACGTGCAGAGGGCCAGGCAGCTGAATGAGATGTTAGCTTCCCTGCCTAATCCCTGGTAATTGTCTTATATAACTGCATACCTGTTAGGCAGTTCACTCTCCTCTATTGACTACGCAGCCAGTTTTTTCTCTACTGACTTATGCAGACACTTCTCTCACTTTCACTGGCTATTCAACTCTCTCAGCTTCACCAAATGATTATTCATTATCTGGACCATCTTTCGCCCATTAATAAGTAAAACATTCTAGCTATACAGACACATGAATATTCCATTAACAACACCTGCTCACATGACCATTAACAATACAAACTCTGCCATGACCATACACAGCAATACAAACTCTACCATGACCTTATACAGCAATACAAACTCTACCATGACCATCAATAGCAATATAAACTCTGCCATGACCATACTTCTACCATGACCATACACAGCAATACAAACTCTGCCATGACCATACACAGCAATACAAACTCTACCATGACCATACACAGCAATACAAACTCTGCCATGACCATACACAGCAATACAAACTCTACCATGACCATCAATAGCAATACAAACTCTGCCATGACCATACAGCAATACAAACTCTACCATGACCATATACAGCAATACAAACTCTACCATGACCATAAGCAATACAAACTCTGCCATGACCATACACAGCAATACAAACTCTGCCATGACCATACACAGCAATACAAACTCTGCCATGACCATATACAGCAATACAAACTCTGCCATGACCATATACAGCAATACAAACTCTGCCATGACCATATACAGCAATACAAACTCTGCCATGACCATACACAGCAATACAAACTCTGCCATGACCATACACAGCAATACAAACTCTGCCATGACCATATACAGCAATACAAACTCTACCATGACCATATACAGCAATACAAACTCTACCATGACCATCAATAGCAATATAAACTCTGCCATGACCATACACAGCAATACAAACTCTGCCATGACCATACACAGCAATACAAACTCTGCCATGACCATCAACAGCAATACAAACTCTACCATGACAGCAATACAAACTCTGCCATGACCATACACAGCAATACAAACTCTGCCATGACAATACACAGCAATACAAACTCTACCATGACCATACGCAATACAAACTCTACCATGACCATCAATAGCAATACAAACTCTACCATGACCATCAACAGCAATACAAACTCTGCCATGACCATACACAGCAATACAAACTCTACTATGACCATACAAACTCTGCCATGACCATACTCCTACCATGACCTTACCAGCAATACAATCTCTACCATGACCATACACAGCAATACAAACTCTGCCATGACCATATACAGCAATACAAACTCTGCCATGACCTTACCAGCAATACAATCTCTACCATGACCATACACAGCAATACAAACTCTGCCATGACCATATACAGCAATACAAACTCTGCCATGACCATATACAGCAATACAAACTCTGCCATGACCTTACCAGCAATACAATCTCTACCATGACCATACACAGCAATACAAACTCTGCCATGACCATATACAGCAATACAAACTCTGCCATGACCTTACCAGCAATACAATCTCTACCATGACCATACACAGCAATACAAACTCTGCCATGACCATACACAGCAATACAAACTCTACCATGACCTTACCAGCAATACAATCTCTACCATGACCATACACAGCAATACAAACTCTGCCATGACCATACAGCAATACAAACTCTGCCATGACCATATACAGCAATACAAACTCTGCCATGACCATACACAGCAATACAAACTCTGCCATGACCATACACAGCAATACAAACTCTGCCATGACCATACACAGCAATACAAACTCTGCCATGACCATACAGCAATACAAACTCTACCATGACCATACACAGCAATACAAACTCTACCATGACCATCAATAGCAATACAAACTCTGCCATGACCATATACAGCAATACAAACTCTACCATGACCATATACAGCAATACAAACTCTACCATGACCATACGCAATACAAACTCTGCCATGACCATACACAGCAATACAAACTCTGCCATGACCATACACAGCAATACAAACTCTGCCATGACCATATACAGCAATACAAACTCTGCCATGACCATACAGAGCAATACAAACTCTGCCATGACCATATACAGCAATACAAACTCTGCCATGACCATACACAGCAATACAAACTCTGCCATGACCATATACAGCAATACAAACTCTGCCATGACCATATACAGCAATACAAACTCTGCCATGACCATATACAGCAATACAAACTCTGCCATGACCATACACAGCAATACAAACTCTGCCATGACCATACACAGCAATACAAACTCTGCCATGACCATATACAGCAATACAAACTCTACCATGACCATATACAGCAATACAAACTCTACCATGACCATCAATAGCAATATAAACTCTGCCATGACCATACACAGCAATACAAACTCTGCCATGACCATACACAGCAATACAAACTCTGCCATGACCATCAACAGCAATACAATCTCTACCATGACAGCAATACAAACTCTGCCATGACCATACACAGCAATACAAACTCTGCCATGACCATACACAGCAATACAAACTCTACCATGACCATACGCAATACAAACTCTACCATGACCATCAATAGCAATACAAACTCTACCATGACCATCAACAGCAATACAAACTCTGCCATGACCATACACAGCAATACAAACTCTACTATGACCATACAAACTCTGCCATGACCATACTCCTACCATGACCTTACCAGCAATACAATCTCTACCATGACCATACACAGCAATACAAACTCTGCCATGACCATATACAGCAATACAAACTCTGCCATGACCTTACCAGCAATATAATCTCTACCATGACCATACACAGCAATACAAACTCTGCCATGACCATATACAGCAATACAAACTCTGCCATGACCATATACAGCAATACAAACTCTGCCATGACCTTACCAGCAATACAATCTCTACCATGACCATACACAGCAATACAAACTCTGCCATGACCATATACAGCAATACAAACTCTGCCATGACCTTACCAGCAATACAATCTCTACCATGACCATACACAGCAATACAAACTCTGCCATGACCATACACAGCAATACAAACTCTACCATGACCTTACCAGCAATACAATCTCTACCATGACCATACACAGCAATACAAACTCTGCCATGACCATACAGCAATACAAACTCTGCCATGACCATATACAGCAATACAAACTCTGCCATGACCATATACAGCAATACAAACTCTACCATGACCATACACAGCAATACAAACTCTGCCATGACCATATACAGCAATACAAACTCTGCCATGACCATACACAGCAATACAAACTCTGCCATGACCATACACAGCAATACAAACTCTGCCATGACCATACACAGCAATACAAACTCTGCCATGACCATACAGCAATACTAACTCTACCATGACCATACACAGCAATACAAACTCTACCATGACCATACACAGCAATACAAACTCTGCCATGACCATACACAGCAATACAAACTCTGCCATGACCATAACACAGCAATACAAACTCTGCCATGACCATACACAGCAATACAAACTCTACCATGACCATATACAGCAATACAAACTCTGCCATGACCATATACAGCAATACAAACTCTGCCATGACCATACACAGCAATACAAACTCTGCCATGACCATACACAGCAATACAAACTCTGCCATGACCTTACCAGCAATACAAACTCTACCATTCAACTCCTCAGGGAGAGTTTGCCTTACTAGCTGCATACATCTCACCTGTTGCTGACATCACTATCCAGTAAAGCTCTAAGAAAGACTTGTCCACTTTCAGAATGAATGGAGAACATACCTTCAAAGATGACATATAGTAGCAAGTCATTAAGACACTTCTCTATACTCAATCTTACCTCTTTTCCATTCTTCTTTTTATCCTCATGCTCCTCCCCACTCCCTCCCTCACACTTCTCATTCACCTTCCTCCCACATTTCCCTCTCTCACTCTTCTCCCTCACTCACCTACCAAACTCTCCTTCGTCACTCTCCTTCATCTTTGTCTCCCTATATAGCTATAACCTCATCTATACTTTGACTAAAGTGGTTTACAATACGATGCCAGCCATCATATCGCATCATATCATATTATTTGCCCTATGGCAACGTATTGTCGTATTACAAACCAGCAACAACATAACACTAGGCTATGATGGGACAATATGATAAATACAAAGGAATACGTCTATTCCTGCATCAAATGTAGGTCCAATCAAAATGCTAGTATTTAGCACATGATGGACTTCAGCTATTTAGCTAGTACATATTTTGGCACTGAAGTTCATTGGAGCCATGAAGAGCTCCTCCTGCTTGTGACAGGTGTCTTCTAAAGCATATAGGGCAAAGGCCAATTCTAAAAACATATGGTAAGTAAGTTGAAAGTGTTGCTGCACCAGCTGATAGTTTTCTAGCTGATATAGCCAGCTAGGCTTGCAACCAATCGCACTTTGGCACTATAGTTTGATAAGTTGTGTTACTAGCTTGTAAAACTGGAGTTAGCTAGCTAGTTAATAGTGGTGAAACTTGTTTAGTAAGGATATCTTGCTAGCGATGTTACATAGCTATAGCAGTCACTTCTCTGCCACAACCACCATAATCTATACTCCAGCTAGATCTGTAGTTGCTGCTCTCCATTGGCGGTGGAGTGGAGGTCAAAGTTCAAGATTACTTCCATATCATAATAATGTTGTATTGTGGAACTAACACAATATGACCATATGATTGGACATTAGACAATGATACGATAATGGCCAAGCCTCATATTGTGAGCCAGCCTCAAGAATGTATGCTGGATATATTCTTAGTGAGTCATAGCTAGCTACTGTGTGAGCTACTGTGTGAGCTGCTGTGTGAGCTGCTGTGTGAGCTGCTGTGTGAGCTACTGTGTGAGCTACTGTGTGAGGTAGTGTGTGAGGTAGTGTGTGAGCTACTGTGTGAGCTACTGTGTGAGCTACTGTGTGAGCTACTGTGTGAGCTACTGTGTGAGCTACTGTGTGAGCTACTGTGTGAGCTACTGTGTGAGCTACTGTGTGAGCTACTGTGTGAGGTAGTGTGTGAGCTACTGTGTGAGCTACTGTGTGAGCTACTGTGTGAGCTACTGTGTGAGCTACTGTGTGAGCTACTGTGTGAGCTACTGTGTGAGCCACTGTGTGAGCTACTGTGTGAGCTACTGTGTGAGCTACTGTGTGAGCTACTGTGTGAGCTACTGTGTGAGCTACTGTGTGAGCTACTGTGTGAGCTACTGTGTGAGCTACTGTGTGAGCTACTGTGTGAGCTACTGTGTGAGCTACTGTGTGAGCTACTGTGTGAGCTACTGTGTGAGCTACTGTGTGAGCTACTGTGTGAGCTACTGTGTGAGCTACTGTGTGAGCTGCTGTGTGAGATGCTGTGTGAGCTGCTGTGTGAGCTACTGTGTGAGCTACTGTGTGAGCTACTGTGTGAGCTACTGTGTGAGCTACTGTGTGAGCTACTGTGTGAGCTACTGTGTGAGCTACTGTGTGAGCTACTGTGTGAGCTACTGTGTGAGCTACTGTGTGAGCTACTGTGTGAGCTACTGTGTGAGCTACTGTGTGAGCTACTGTGTGAGCTACTGTGTGAGCTGCTGTGTGAGATACTGTGTGAGCTGCTGTGTGAGCTACTGTGTGAGCTACTGTGGAAGCTACTGTGTGAGCTACTGTTGTGTGAGCTACTGTGTGAGCTACTGTGTGAGCTATTGTGTGAGCTACTGTGTGAGGTACTATGTGAGCTACTGTGTGAGGTAGTGTGAGAGCTAATGTGTGAGGGATTGTGTGAGATACTGTGTGGTACACTCACTGCAGAGAGAGAGACTTACTGCTCTGGCCTCTGAACCTATAAAAGACCATGCCATTAGTTCCTTGATCATTATCCACTGCACGTAATGTCGTAATCAGTGATCCTATTGCAGCACTCTCAGAGACAAGGGCTTGGTAGGGGTTTTCCTCAAACACTGGAGCATTGTCATTGGTGTCAATAAGTGTTATAAGTCCACTACATCTGGTGTTACGGCTAGCACCAGCGGAAGCATGTGGTTGGTCAGTCACACGCACGGTAAATTGGATAACCGAACCAGCTTCATAGTCAAGCATCTCCTCCCTCCCAAACATATCTCCCTGCAATATGTACATCACGACGGAGACATGTACATCACTTGATACACAGAGACAGATAACATACAAGACAAAAATGTTTCATACAAAACAAGCAAAATATTGGATTGATTGCTGGAACAGAAAGGAAACGAGAATTTACCAATGCTGACCTCAAACATATACAGGACCCTTACATAGGTGGGTGTGGTTTGAAAGGTAAATATATAATATGATGTATCATGATTTTAAAAGGGTAGAGCGTCCTCTAAATCATTGTGGTCTGCATTAGTAAATTCTTGCCTTTTGCCAAGCCAATCCAACATACATACAAACAAACATACATACATACATAAACGAGGTCCGTCTGATTTTTGTAAGACTGGTTATTATTCGGAAAACTACAGACCAAAATTCTGTCACCCAGGAAAGGTTTTAAGTCAGTTTTTGCTTTTTAAAGTGAGAAAGTGGGGCAACTTGTAAAAACAACAGTGGCCATTTTGCTTAGGGGTATTTCTGTGCATGCATTTTAATTTCCCTATACTAGCACACACATATATATATTTATATATAACACGTCTGCATTACTGACTAACTATGCTAGCTAGTTTAGAACATGGGCATTACTAGCCCATCTAGGTGTATGATTATGAGTGCATTTACAGAGACACTGTTGCTATAGTCGGTTTGTGTGTATGTTATGAGTGTATTTACAGAGACACTGTGGGTATAGCCAGTCTGTGTGTATGTTTGTGAGTGTATTTTACAGACTGTTGCTATAGCCAGTTTGTGTGTATGTTGTGAGTGTATTTACAGAGACACTGTTGCTATAGCCAGTGTGTGTGTCTGTGTGTGTGTTTGTGAGTGTATATACGTGCCA
Source organism: Cladorhizidae sp. MBARI D1340-BT2 (assembly GCA_028752905.1). Classification (NCBI taxonomy): domain Eukaryota; kingdom Metazoa; phylum Porifera; class Demospongiae; order Poecilosclerida; family Cladorhizidae; species Cladorhizidae sp. MBARI D1340-BT2. The sequence continues at coordinate 603,909 of JAQNBH010000012.1, forward strand.
CTGAATGCACACCAGTTTGTTTGTAGTTGCTGATGTTTGTGGTCCCTATTATGTTAAGTTGGGACCCCATAAGCTGAACCAGACCAAACTTTGTGTGGCTTTAGGAATCACCCAATGAAGTGTTATGCTACCCATTTACTTTTTGGAATGGAGGTACATCCCTAAGCAAGGCCAATGATTGCAAATACCCTGATATCCATTCCAAAAATAAAACCTTCTTTGAGTATATAGCCTTTATTGGCCACACTAAGTTTGGTTCAGATGAAGTCAAGGGGTTCAAGTTATAAGCTAACATGTGCATAAATATATTTGTGTTCTAGGAAATCTGGTGTTGCCTAAACAAAGAGAGAAAAAGAGAAGTTACCAAGTTTTGATATCAGCTACAGTTTCATTTATCACAGTGCAGACTCTGCACATTGTTAGCAGTTCGACAGGGTGACAAACGTTGCAACTAATTTTCGGGGATTTGAAACATAACTTGCACCAAGGTATCTAGTGACAAGCTTGGTGACTTGCTGGCAGCCATTGCCCTTGTGTACAGAGTGTTCTTGGTCTTTTCATTTGGGCAGGATGTGCAGATTCTGTTTCTGTCCAACTCTCGAGCAACCAATGTCGAGCTAACGATGCAAGAAACAAGCTTTTCAAGGTGAACAGCTACAGCCAGAGCAGCTGTAAACATCTTTTTCTGTTGAATCATTGTGGGAGTGTTTTGAGCTGGTGTGACATCCAGCAGTCTCCAAACACACACATACATACACAGAGATACATAGATATCTTTTACAGCTTTCAATTATTAGTCAAACTCATCGATGGTGATACTGCCCTCTGTAAATGTCGTGATGTCAGTATCCAAGATGATTTCTAATAGAGTAGGGCTAGAGGCAACCTTGCTAGCATTATTTGCATTAGGTGAGCTCTAATGTAGCTAGTGTAGTGTTCTAGTAAAGCTGCCATGTTGCATTAGGTGAGCTCTAATGTAACTGGTGTAGTTTACTAGTAAAGCTGCCATGTTATATTAGGTGAACTCTAATTTAACTGATGTCGTTTGCTAGTAAAGCTGCCATGTTGCATTAGGTGAGCTCTAATGTAACTGGTGTAGTTTGTAAATAATAAGGGGGTCATCCTATTTGAATGCAAGTGGAACTCGATTGAATAATGATATCTCATATAACAATGTTAAGCATAACTGAAGTAATAAGGTAAGGGTCATTATTCAACGTTCAATGTTCTCTATCTCCTCCCAAGTCTTTATCACATGAGTCAAGGGAGTGGGTGGAAGACTGACGTTATTTGAGGGTATAATCCTCACTCCTTTGCCATTCGGGGGGTCTCCTTGATCTCCTGAGTTTGGCAGGTGAAGATTTGGTTGGGGATGGAATTAAGAGTGGAGGTGAAGGGATGGGAGTCATGTCATTACCATTGGGGTGGTCCTAGTGGGGGTGCCAATATCTGGTGGTATAGGATAGATCATTGGGTCAGTAGTGGTAGTCTCAGGTGATGAGATTGGATGGTTAGGTAATCCAGTGGTAGTGGAGGGTGGTGTGTTCTCAGCTGCTGTAGGATCTGGTGGAAGGAGGGTGAGATCTTCCAAAATGGTTCGTTTTGGTTTAGGGTCATAAACAGGTTTGTACTTCCTTTTCCTGAGGGTAATTCTGCCACTCCCATCCACTTGGATGGAGTATTGATGGTATTGGTGGACTTTGATAACTGTTGTCTCATTTGTTAGGGTTGGGTCCAGTCTGTTTTTGTATTCTGACTTGGTCACCGATGTGGAGGGGTGGGAGAAGTTTGGTGTGTTCCTTCCATTTTTCATGATTAACCATGTGCCTGTTTCTCAAAGCTTTCTCTCTGGCTAATAGTGATTCCCTCCATGTTTGGTGAGGGTGGTACTTGCCAGGGAGGATAGGGATTAGGTCTCTTGTTGGTCTCCCGAAAATGCACATGGCTGGGGATAACTTGGTGTCCTGATAACTTGGTGTCCTGATAACTTGGTGTCCTGATCTGGTGTATTTCGGTATTGGAGGATGGCTCATTGGAATGTGTCGACATTGATATCTCCTTTGGGTCCCACGTTATTAGTGATGAGTCTCTTAATGGTTTTTACTCCATTTTCAGCTCTGCAATTGCTGTGAGGAAACAACTGAACTCAGTCTGTGATGGATCCCCCATTCAGCCAAGAATTGCCTGGTGGTATGGGCTATGAATTCAGGACCTCCATCGGAAGTTAACTCATCTGGTATGCCAAAGGTAGCAAAGGTTCTTCTCAGAGTGTTGATGAGGCCTAGAGCACCGTTGGTGGATCTTTCGACAATTGGCCAATTGGAATAGCGGTCTACAATCACCAAGTAGTTGAATCCTGTATAGTGAAAAAAATCAGCGCAGATGCACTGAAACGGGTATGCAGATAGGATGGGTGGTATTAGAGGCATTGCAGCCTGGGATGGGGCCATCCTATTGCAGTGGTTGCATCTGGCTCTGGTAAGTCCAGGCCAGAAAATGAAAGATTCAGCTCTCGAGATCATGGGTGAAGTACCCTGATGGGCAGCATGTAGTGCCATAAGACAAGAAACTCTCAGTGAGGGTGGGATCACTAACCTGTCCTTGTAGACTATCACCCCGTCGACACTGTAGAGATGTTTCCTGAAGGGGTGGTGTTCCTTTAATGATGTTGGGAAAAGGTGTTTTTGGTCTGGTAGTCCTTCTTCAATTGTAGAGAGTAGGAGATTCATGGTGTTGTCGGATGATGTGGGTGTTTGAACATCCTCCCAGTTGATGGTTTGTATGGAGTTGAGGGATGAAGCAATTGATGCTGTCAACATTTCTTCGGTGTGGTTTTGCTGGTCCATGCAGATGCCAGCAATCAGCTCTAGGGGTATGTGGAGTGGTGGTTTCATGATGACATCTGCTATATTATGTATGTCATCTGGTAAGAGCAACTTTTCTGGGTTGTGATCACTTGTGGGGTGCCTTGACATTGAGTCTGGGGCTCTGTTTTTTTTACCAGGCATGTGGGGCATCCGAAACAGATATCGGAGGGTTTTCTTCTTTAGGTTTCTGAGTCTGGTATTGCTGATGTGGTCGAGGGATCTGTCACTGAAGATTTTCAGAAGAGGTATGTGATCCACAACAATAGTGAGATCCTTGCAGCCAAGGACGAAGTGTCTTGCCTTGTCCAAGGCATCAGCGACGGCCAGAGCTTCACCCTCAATTGGGGCATACCTGGACTCAGCGGGTGCGTGAATCTGCTTCCTGCCAGGGTGGTTGTCCTCTGTGGCTGGGTATGGTAGTGCAGGAGGAGGAGGCTGGGGTTTCGTCCTTTTGGGGCAGTCACATCCTTGGATGGGATGGTTGCCAGCAGTTGCTGTGGTGGCATTGGTGGATTGTATCAGATTAGCCCCATTGATCTCTACACCCATTTTCGGAAATTGGGGTGATATAATCCCTGGGTCTGTGCAAGCTTCCCTGCTGAGGAACAACATGTCCATGTTATTGGTATTGTATACCATTTGCCTGGTGGTTACATCTCTCCCAGTGTTATCCTTTCCCGACAGTCGGAGGATGGTAGCCCCCAGGATGTTGATGTTGTGGTTGTCAGCAGCATGCATCTTCAGATGCACAGGGATAAGATCTTTGTCGGTTAACCCAAGTCTCTGGATGACCTTAAGCCGAGCTAGGCAACTTTGACAGCCTGTGCCTGCCATAAGTTAGGATCTGGCTCTGAGGGGTATTTAGTTTGAGCCAAAAATGCTCATAATCTTCCCTTCGCACGCACATGGATAGCCTAATGAATGGTTGGGATTTGGATTGACTTTTTGACCATTTGCCAGTAGATTAGTCATGCACATGGTGGTCTAAGGTGGCATATTTATATCTCATCTCAGACGTGATCCCACATAAGGTGTCGAATACAGCATTCTCATGCTCACTTTCTATCCCATTCCTGGCTGGTTTTGCATCATTTTTGCTTCTGCACATCTTTCCAAAGTGGTGATCCCTGCTACATTGGCTACATATGGTGCCAAATGCAGGGCAATCTTTCCTCCGTATTCTGGTTGGTGCACTTTTCCCATGACCCTTCGACCCACAGTGGGTGCATACCTCTTGATCCTTTGGCGGAGGGCCTTTCACTGCAGTTCTTTTCTGGCGCCTATAGGAGCTTCCTATTACTGCATCTGTCGCGTGTGGTAGTAACAGTCTAGAGGCTGATCTCTTGCCTGCTTCCTTGGCTTCCACATATCTGAGGACCTGCTCCAGTGTCATGTCCTTGTTCTTGTTCCCTAGCAGGTCCATTTGAATCTCGGGGTCATCCAACCCTCTGCACAACAGATATCTTAAGATGGTCTCCGTGTAATCGACGTTGGTATGGGCTCATCGCGGTCCTGCTTGAGGTTGTGCAGGGTTACTCTGGCTACCATTGTATTCTCCTCCCTCACTGCTAGCTCCCTCATTGCTGCAAATACTTCTTCTTCTGTCATCCTGGTGAGGGTACCTCCTTGGTTTCTGGTGAGGTCTTTCCTCAGCTATTCATCGCAATACTCTAGCAATTGGATGATCTTGTTGGTGCCACCCAACCTCGTTGCCCTGGCGTAAGTCACTCCACCTGGATTTGAAATATAACCACTCCTTGGTTGTACCAGCTGATGAGATACTTGGCCTTTTCACCTTCTTAGCCCTGGCAGCGGGGGTGTTACCGTCGGGTTGCTTATGGCTGGACGCATGGGCCGTTATGAGTGCGGCAGCCAGCACTGCTTCCACTTCGGGCATTTGATATTTGCAACCTTCGATCGGGCATTGTACCGACGGCATCTTGGACCATATGGAAGTGCTCTTTAATTGAGAAGGTCAATCCTTTTCACCTTCCTCGTCCAAATGGCTTGTCTAGATGGCCTGGCGGACTTTCTCCAGCCTACTGAGTTATTCTCAACATAAATAATAAGGGGGGCACCCTATTTGAATGCAAGTGAAACTCGATCGAATAATGATATCTCGTATAGCTTAACTGAAGTAATAAGGTAAGGGTCATTAGCTATATCGGTTCAACATTCAATGTTCTCTAGTTTGCTAGTAAAGCTGCCATGTTGCATTAGGTGAGCTTAGTGTAGCTAGTGTAATTTTCTGGTAAAGCTGCCATGTTGCATTAGGTGAGCTCTAATGCATCTAGTGTAGTTTGATACTTGTGAGCTATTGTTGGGATTGTGAAAAATGCAATTATAGCTCTAAACAAAATGGCCGACAATGCATGTGTCCTAAACAAAATGGCCGACAATGCATGTGCAAGTATGTGCAAGTATAGCCCTAAACAAAATGGCTGACAATGCATGTGCAAGTATAGCCCTAAACAAAATGGCCGACAATGCATGTGCAATTATAGCCCTAAACAAAATGGCTTACAATGCATGTGCAAGTATAGCTCTAAACAAAATGGCTGACAATGCATGTGCAAGTATAGCCCTAAACAAAATGGCCGACAATGCATGTGCAAGTATAGCTCTAAACAAAATGGCTAACAATGCATGTGCAAGTATAGCCCTAAACAAAATGGCCGACAATGCATGTGCAAGTATAGCCCTAAACAAAATGGCCGACAATGCATGTGCAAGTATAGCCATACCATTTGATGGATTTTACTATTAGAACTTATATAAGCACTTTATAGGAAACGGAATAAAACCATGGTAATTAAGCATGCTGTTTCTACTAATGAGTCAGTTATGACAGTCACGCTTCCCCCTTCTGAGACCATAAAATGGTCAATCATCACCATCCAAGTCTGTCGGGCAGACAGCAGTCGAGTGCAGTTGTGTGCAGGATAACTCCGGAGCTGACCCACATCAGCAGGCCCAGTATAACTCCAGAGCTGACACACCTCAGCAGGCCCAGGATAACTCCAGAGCTGACCCACCTCAGCAGGCCCAGGATAACTCCAGAGCTGACCCACCTCAGCAGGCCCAGGATAACTCCAGAGCTGAGACCCACCTCAGCAGGCCCAGGATAACTCCAGAGCTGACCCACCTCAGCAGGCCCAGGATAACTCCAGAGCTGACCCAGGATAACTCCAGAGCTGACCCACCTCAGCAGGCCCAGGATAATCCAGAGCTGACACACCTCAGCAGATGTTATTTTCTAATGTTTACTACTTATATATTTGCTAACAAATGACATGCTTGGATCACAAGTAGTTCCCTGATGTTGTTGAAGGTGTGCTGTAATGCCAAATGAGCTCAGTCAAGCCCAATTCAGCACACACACACACACACACACATGCAAGTGTTCTTACTGCCTTGACCGTCTATACTAAGTGACATGTTTTACTGAACCGAGAATCAGATTGGTCTCCGCAATGCAATGGACAATTTAGAAGTATACATGTAGTATAGTGGTAAGACAGGAACTATTATGTGCAAGTTCTGTGTGGGGAAAAGTAGATAGGTGATACAAATTCTCAGTTTTTGAGCTTCAATTTACTACTTTAGTGATGCATTCAAGGCACAATGGAAGTGTTCTAGGAACAAAAAACATGTTTCAATGCTAAGAAGTTACCAGAGTAAGTTTTAACTGATGCTGAGGTGGGAGGACTTCTTTGGTTTGTGTTTATGTACATTTATGGCATTGCCATTTTGAAGTGAAACCACTCCCACCTCACTTTTTGCCACCTCACTTTCTGATAACAAGAAACTGCCGGACTACACCACATTACAAAATTACTTCATGTTTGTTATACATTCCGTGAGTAAATAGTGGTAGTAGTAGTAGTAGTAGTAGTAGTAGTAGGTAGTGGTAGATAGTGGTAGGTAGTGGTAGATAGTGGGAGGTAGTGGTAGGTAGTGGTAGGTAGTAAGGTAGTAGTAGTAGTAGTAGTAGTAGTAGTAGTAGTAGTAGTAGTAGTAGTAGTAGTAGTAGTACTAGTAGTAGTAGGAGGAGGAGGAGGAAGAGGAGGAGGAGGAGGAGGAGGTAGTGTTAGTAATAGTAATAGTAGTAGTAGTAGTAGTGGCAGCAGTAGTAGCAACAGTAGTAATAGTAGTAGTAGTAGTAGTAGTATTAGTAGTAGTAGTAGTGGTAGTGTAGTACTGAGTGGAAAAATATCTGCTGACTCACATTGGTTGGATCTACTCGCAGAATACTCAACAAGTTACTATTTTCCAGCTGGTAAATAAGTCGTCCCGATCCTGCTGGAGAGGAGTCCATCCTGCTATCTGCATCAGTGGCTAACACTCGTCCTAGCAATACTTCCTCATCATTGGCTTCCAGTGCTATGAATGTGAAGAGTCTCTGAGTACAGACGGGAGTATTGTCATTGACATCCATCACTGTCACCTCAACTGTGGCAGTGCCCTGAGAGATAGAACCAGTCGATCAACATTACACAGCTACATGTGTATATAGCTACACATTCTGTATAGGCAACCAATAATAGCAACATATCAGTATAATATGGTTAGAGCGGTGTGCTCTGCTGGAATATCACAGGTCATTTTCACTTAACTCATAGTTGCTACATCAATGAATATCATTATTTTGTTATCCATGGATCACTTATATCTGTGCTATGTGTACCATTCTAACTGGTGTGATGCCATCGGACACAGCAACTGCCAGAAAGTAATAATCCTTCACTTCTCTGTCCAGTGTGGTGGGCGTGGTTTCAATCAGGCCAGTTCTGGGATTGATCCGAAACTTTCTATCAACATCATCACCTACAGAGATGGGGAAGAGGAGGAGCTTCGTGCATAGAGTAGCACGGACCTATTTTGGTTGGGCACATCAATATGCATTGCACATGCAGCAAACTTGTTGGCGAGTTCTGGAATGTGCTAGAGTGTAACAAGCTGTAGGAGCTACATGATTAGCATTAATAACCACCATTTAAACTACGCCCACTTCAATATAATTATAATTTTGAGAAGCACGCATGACAATGATGTCACTTCAATATCAGAAAATTCGTGTATTATTGCGTGTACATTTAAAGGTCATTGGAGTGGGTGTGGCATAAAGTAACTAGTACTCAATGGGAATACACTTCCTATGCTTCATGGAGCACTTATCAGCATTTATCTGGAGAGAAGAAGGGAGATATTTTTACCCTGTACCTAACACACTTATGAAAAAGAAAAAAAGTTTTATGGCATTTCACTCACTACCATCACAATAGCTGAGGAGCTCTTTCTCCCTGACTCACAATAGCCTTTAACTCTGACCTACAATAGCTGAGAAGCCCTTTAACTCTGACCTACAATAGCTGAAGAACCCTGACCTACAATAGCTGAAGAGCCCTTTAACTCTGACCTACAATAGCTGAGGAGCACTTTAACTCTGACCTACAATAACTGAGGAGCACTTTAACTCTGACCTACAATAGCTAAGGAGCCCTTCAACTCTGACCTGCAATAGCTGAGGATCCCTTTAACTCTGACCTGCAATCGCTGAGGAGCCCTTTAACTCTGACCTACAATAGCTGAGGATCCCTTTAACTCTGACCTACAATAGCTGAAGAGCCCTTTAACTCTGTCCTACAATAGCTAAGGAGCCCTTCAACTCTGACCTGCAATCGCTGAGGAGCCCTTTAACTCTGACCTGCAATAGCTGAGGAGCCCTTCAACTCTGACCTGCAGCTGAGGAGCCCTTTAACTCTGACCTACAATAGCTAAGGAGCCCTTCAACTCTGACTTGCAATCGCTGAGGAGCCCTTTAACTCTGACCTGCAATAGCTAAGGAGCCCTTCAACTCTGACCTGCAGCTGAGGAGCCCTTTAACTCTGACCTACAATAGCTGAGGAGCCCTTTAACTCTGACCTACAATAGCTGAGGAGCCCTTCAACTCTGACCTGCAGCTGAGGAGCCCTTTAACTCTGACCTACAATAACTGAGGAGCACTTTAACTCTGACCTACAATAGCTAAGGAGCCCTTCAACTCTGACCTGCAATAGCTGAGGATCCCTTTAACTCTGACCTGCAATCGCTGAGGAACCCTTTAACTTTGACCTACAATAGCTGATGATTCCTTTAACTCCCACATTACATATTTTAAGCCAGAGTGACTGAGATGTTGAGCTATCAATCTGTGTAAAGGCTTCATAGCTAGGAGTAAAACTTAACTATACCAGTTTGGCAGGATGAGAGTGGCTTACCAGACTCTATGGTGTACACAAAATTGGAGTATAAATCAGCATCCCTTGCTTCTATCATGGTAACCGGAATGCCTTCAGCAATGCCCTGCAGAATACCAAGATGGTGACACTCATAACACTTTTTCATTGTAGCCCATGCCACCATTGCCTGAAGAACTTGCAAGGAACTCTCATCAATCATCATGTTTTATATATATATATATGCTGTGCAGATGTTTGCCTATGCATTGTATCTTCATAGAGTATAGAGGTAAATAGCAAAACTGTTAATTTTTTCTGCATAATTTCGAATAATTTACATTAACTATGCCTCATAATAAGAATTCCCCATCCCTTTCCACCCCCACCTACCCCAAATAATTAATCGTCCTCTCTGTCCTACTTGTAAGCTGGTCTGTCGTGCTTGTGTAATGTTGTAAGTTGCCTATCCTGCTCGTATAGTGCTGTACGCTTCCCTGTCCTGCTTGTGTAGTGATGTAAGCTGCTCTGTCCTGCTTGTATAGTATTGTAAGCTGCTCTGTCCTGCTTGTGTAGTGATGTAAGCTGCTCCGTCCTGCATGTGTAGTGATGTAATCTGGTCTGTCCTGCCTGTGTAGTGATGTAAGCTGCTCTGTCCTGCTTGTGTAGTGATGTAAGCTGCTCTGTCCTGTATGTGTGGTATTGTAAGCTGCTCTGTCCTGCTTGTGTAATATTGTAAGCTGCCCCTGTCCTGCTTATGTAGTATTGTAAGCTGCTCTGTCCTGCTTGTGTAGTGTTGTAAGCTGCCCCTGTCCTGCTTGTGTAGTGATGTAAGCTGGTCTGTCCTGCTTGTGTAGTGATGTAAGCTGGTCTGTCCTGCTTGTGTAGTGATGTAAGCTGCTCCGTCCTGCATGTGTAGTGATGTAAGCTGGTCTGTCCTGCCTGTGTAGTATTGTAAGCTGCTCTGTCCTGCTTGTGTAATATTGTAAGCTGCCCCTGTCCTGCTTATGTAGTGATGTAAGCTGCTCTGTCCTGCTTGTGTAGTGTTGTAAGCTGCTCTGTCCTGCTTGTGTAGTGATGTAAGCTGCTCTGTCCTGCTTGTGTAGTGTTGTAAGCTGCTCTGTCCTGCTTGTGTAGTGTTGTAAGCTGCTCTGTCCTGCTTGTGTAGTGATGTAAGCTGCTCTGTCCTGCTTGTGTAGTGTTGTAAGCTGGTCTGTCCTGCTTGTGTAGTGATGTAAGCTGGTCTGTCCTGCTTGTGTAGTGATGTAAGCTGCTCTGTCCTGCATGTGTAGTGTTGTAAGCTGCTCTGTCCTGCTTGTGTAGTATTGTAAGCTGCTCTGTCCTGCTTGTGTAGTGATGTAAGCTGCTCTGTCCTGCATGTGTAGTGATGTAAGTTGCTCTGTCCTGCATGTGTAGTCTTGTAAGCTGCTCTGTCCTGCTTGTGTAGTGTTGTAAGCTGCTCTGTCCTGCATGTGTAGTGATGTAAGCTGGTCTGTCCTGCTTGTGTAGTATTGTAAGCTGCTCTGTCCTGCTTGTGTAGTGATGTAAGCTGCTCTGTCCTGCATGTGTAGTGATGTAAGTTGCTCTGTCCTGCTTGTGTAGTGTTGTAAGCTGCTCTGTCCTGCTTGTGTAGTGTTGTAAGCTGCTCTGTCCTGCTTGTGTAGTGATGTAAGCTGCTCTGTCCTGCTTGTGTAGTGTTGTAAGCTGCTCTGTCCTGCTTGTGTAGTGTTGTAAGCTGCTCTGTCCTGCATGTGTAGTATTGTAAGCTGCTCTGTCCTGCTTTTGTAGTATTGTAAGCTGCTCTGTCCTGCTTGTGTAGTGGTGTAAGCTGGTCTGTCCTGCTTGTGTAGTGATGTAAGCTGGTCTGTCCTGCTTGTGTAGTGTTGTAAGCTGGTCTGTCCTGCTTGTGTAGTGATGTAAGCTGGTCTGTCCTGCTTGTGTAGTGTTGTAAGCTGCTCTGTCCTGCTTGTGTAGTGATGTAAGCTGCTCTGTCCTGCTTGTGTAGTGATGTAAGCTGCTCTGTCCTGCTTGTGTAGTGATGTAAGCTGCTCTGTCCTGCATGTGTAGTGTTGTAAGCTGCTCTATCCTGCTTGTGTAGTGTTGTAAGCTGCTCTGTCCTGCTTGTGTAGTGATGTAAGCTGGTCTGTCTGTTGTGTAAACCTACTTTGTCCTGAATAACATACTCACCTCACTAACTGTGGCCGTGTAGACTTGCTGTACAAAGACAGGAGTATTATCATTGATATCTTCCAATTGCACTGTGATCATCAGCACTGAAGCCCGACTGGGCGTGCCCCCATCAGTGGCTCTGAGGTACAGTGTTAATGAGGGCTGCACCTCCCGGTCCAGAGAGTCCGGACTGATCACTGCAACAACACCTGTGAGATGAATGCCAAAAGTTAGAGAGAAACCATTCAACAACAAGAATAAGAATAACAATAACAACAACAAGTCATGAAGTGTTGTGATGTGATAGCGGAACTGTATTAAACCTGACCTGTTGTTAAGTGGACATTGAAAACGTTATTTGGGAAGAGCGAGTAGTTGATGACTGCATTCACTCCAACATCAGCATCCGTGGCCATGTAGGTCTCCGGCAGAGTGGTACCCACCTGGGAACTTTCAGGAAGTCTCACAGTAGTTGAATTTATGCCGAATGTGGGACTATTATCATTGACATCCTGTACCTCTACAAATACCTGCATGTGACGCATGTGACGCAAGTGTATATGTTGTGTGTATGTATGCATGTATGTATGCATAATGTATGTTATGTGTATATGCATATATGTATGCATGTATGCATGCATGTATGTATGCATAATGCATGTTATGAGTATATGCATATATGTATGCATGTATGCATGCATGTATGTATGCATAATGCATGTTATGTGTATATGATATATGTATGCATGTATGCATGCATGTATGTATGCATAATGTATGTTATGTGTATATGCATATATGTATGCATGATGTATATATGCATGTATGTGGTGTGTATGCATGTATGTGGTGTGTATGCATGTATGTATGTATGCAGTATGTATGTTATGTGTATATGCATATATGTATGCATGTATGCATGCATGTATGTATGCATAATGTATGTTATGTGTATATGAATATATGTATGCATGATGTATATATACATGTATGTGGTGTGTATGCATGTATGTGGTGTGTATGCATGTATGTATGTATGCAGTATTATGTTATGTGTGTATGAAGGTATGTTAGTATATGTATGTATATTTATGTATATTGTGTGCATGTGTGTATGTGTGCTGTATGTATGTTGTGTGTATGTGGTGTGTATGAATGCATGCGTACTTTGTGTATGTATGTATGTGTATATGTATGTATGCACAATAAACATGGCCTAGTCTCTCCTTGCAAAGTAGCATATGTTTATGTGTGGACCATCTTCACACTCAGCAAATCTAGCTTAGTCTGCTATGGACAACTACTGAGAGTGAATTGGCAAAGATTGAACTGTCTATAACACAATAAGTTGTTAATACACGAAGTTTCAAGAGACTCCATGCAGTGGATGGACATTCTTCCCATGCATGCTCCAGTAAGGAGTCAGATACCATGGTCACCTAGATACCATGGTCACCTAGATACCATGGCACCTAGAAACCATGGTCACCTAGATACCATGGTCACCTAGATATCATGGCACCTAGAAACCATGGTCAACTAGATACCATGGTCACCTAGATACCATGGTCACCTAGATACCATGGTCACCTAGATACCATGGTCACCTAGATACCATGGTCACCTAGATACCATGGTCACCTAGATGCCATGGTCACCTACATGCCATGGTCACCTGGATACCATGGTCACCTAGATACATGGTCACCTAGATACCATGGTCACCTGGATACCATGGTCACCTAGATACCATGGTCGCCTAGATACCATGGTCACCTAGATACCATGGTCTCACCTAGAACCGTGGTTACCTAGATGCCATGGTCACCTAGATGCCATGGTCACCTAAGATACCATGGTCACCTAGATACCATGGTCACCTAGATACCATGGTCACCTAGATACCATGGTCACCTAGATACCATGGTCACCTGGATACCATGGTCACCTAGATACAATGGTCACCTAGATACCATGGTCGCTTAGATACCATGGTCGCCTAGATACCATGGTCACCTAGATACCATGGTCACCTAGATGCCATGGTCACCTACATGCCATGGTCACCTGGATACCATGGTCACCTAGATACCATGGTCACCTAGATACATGGTCACCTAGATACCATGGTCACCTGGATACCATGGTCACCTAGATAGATACCATGGTCACCTAGATACCATGGTCACCTAGATACCATGGTCATCTAGATACCATGGTGGCCTAGATACCATGGTCGCCTAGATACCATGGTCACCTACATGCCATGGTCACCTGGATACCATGGTCACCTAGATACATGGTCACCTAGATACCATGGTCACCTGGATACCATGGTCACCTAGATGCCATGGTCACCTACATGCCATGGTCACCTGGATACCATGGTCACCTAGATACCATGGTCACCTAGATACATGGTCACCTAGATACCATGGTCACCTGGATACCATGGTCACCTAGATAGATACCATGGTCACCTAGATACCATGGTCACCTAGATACCATGGTCATCTAGATACCATGGTGGCCTAGATACCATGGTCGCCTAGATACCATGGTCACCTAGATACCATGGTCATCTGGTGGCCTGGATACCATGGTGGCCTAGATACCATGGTCGCCTACACTTGAAGCTAGAAACTGACCTGAGCAAATGAAGACAGAGGCATGGCAGCAGAGTCACTGGCTTCCACTGTCAAGACATAACTGCTCTGGGCCTCATGGTCCAGGGCAGTGTTGGTAGTGATGATACCAGTGATCCTATCAATCACAAAGTTGGTAGTGCCGGCCACCAATGAGTAGCGCACAGTGCTGCCACCACTCTCTCGCTCGGTGGCGGTCACCTACACACAAGTCGACATTGGCATGATGCTAGTGGGAGGAAGGGGATCTCAACCTACCTGGACCACTACTGCACCAGCAAGCACGTTCTCCATCAGAGAGGCAGAGTAGCTTACCATGTCAAACATCGGAGCTTCCTCGTTAGTATCTTGAACTATGACCCTAGAACCAACAAATCATTGCCCACATTTTAGTAGTAATACAGTGCTTTGTCCTCTGCACTCTGTATTCATTTGACCACCTTATTAGGAGTGTTATAGTGCTATTATGTAACATGACAATTTATGGCAATGAATATTGCATGTCTATATAGGGTTGTGTGTTACATTGCATAATGACTATATATGGCAGTGCATAAGTTACCCGACTATGTAGCTGCTATATCACGTGACAGTATATGGCAGTTCATGTTACACGACACTATGTGATAGTGCTGTATGCCTATGTAGTAATGCATGTTACATTAGTACTAGGCTCCGATTCTTAGATTCTATCCTTCTGACCGAGTTAACATAATCGCTCTAAGAATCTGAGACTTAAGTTTCTGACTTTATAAAAGTTGGCCATTAAAGAGTCAAGAGGCTTATACTTGACCCTCTTTCTTAGGGACCACCTCCCCCATTAGTGAGTGGTTAGGTTTCTGAAAATGGCGACTTTAACTGAACGTCGTTAAGTGAGAACATTTTATCCTAGACAAATTATGAATGGCATTGAGTGGAGAGCGAAGGAAGAAAAAAAAGCTGGAGCATGTTGATGACCTGTCTAATTAAGTCCAACATCTTTTCCTGTGGTATGAGCACCTTTCCTGTGGTATGAGCACCTTTTCCGTGGTATGAGCACCTTTTCTGCACCTTTCCTGTGGTATGAGCACCTTTCCTGTGGTATGAGCAACTTTCCTGTGAGCAACTTTCCTGTGGTGAGCACCTTTCCTGTGGTGCGCACCTTTCCTGTGGTATGAGTACATTTTCTGTGGAGCACCCTGCCTATGGTATGAGCACCTTTCCTGTGGTATGAGCACCTTTTCTGTGGTATGACACCTTTCCTGTGGTATGAGCACCTTTCCTGTGAGCAACTTTCCTGTGGTGAGCACCTTTCCTGTGGTGCGCACCTTTCCTGTGGTATGAGTACATTTTCTGTGGAGCACCCTGCCTATGGTATGAGCACCTTTCCTGTGGTATGAGCACCTTTTCTGTGGTATGAGCACCTTTCCTGTGGTATGAGCACCTTTCCTGTGGTATGAGCACCTTTCCTGTGGTATGAGCACCTTTCCTGTGGTATGAGCACCTTTCCTGTGGTATGAGCACCATTCCTGTGGTATGAGCACCTTTCCTGTGGTATGAGCACCTTTCCTGTGGTATGAGTACCTTTCCTGTGAGCAACTTTCCTGTGGTGAGCACCTTTCCTGTGGTGCGCACCTTTCCTATGGTATGAGTACATTTTCTGTGGAGCACCCTGCCTATGGTGTGAGCACCTTTCCTGTGGTATGAGCACCTTTTCTGTGGTATGAGCACCTTTCCTGTGGTATGAGCACCTTTCCTGTGGTATGAGCACCTTTCCTGTGAGCAACTTTCCTGTGGTGAGCACCTTTCCTGTGGTGCGCACCTTTCCTATGGTATGAGTACATTTTCTGTGGAGCAGCCTGCCTATGGTATGAGCACCTTTCCTGTGGTATGAGCACCTTTTCTGTGGTATGAGCACCTTTCCTGTGGTATGAGCACCTTTCCTGTGGAATGAGCACATTTCCTGTGGTATGAGCACCATTCCTGTGGTATGAGCACCTTTCATGTGGTATGAGCACCTTTCATGTGGTATGAGCACCTTTCCTGTGGTATGAGCACCTTTTCTGTGGTATGAGCACCTTTCCTGTGGTATGAGCACCTTTCCTGTGTTATGAGCACCTTTCCTGTGGTATGAGCACCTTTCCCATGGAAGAGCACCTTTCCTGTGGAGGTGCACCTTTCCTGTGGTATGAGCACCTTTCCTGTGGTATGAGCACCTTTCCTGTGGTGAGCATCTTTCCTGTGGTATGATAACCTTTCCCGTGGTATGAGCACCATTCCTGTGGTGAGCACCTTTCCTGTGGTATGAGCACCTTTCCCGTGGTGAGTACCTTTCCTGTGGTAAGCAGCTTTCCTGTGGTGAGCACCTTTCCTGTGGTGAGCACCTTTCCTGTGGTGAGCACCTTTCCTGTGGTGAGCACCTTTCCTGTGGTGAGTATCTTTCCTGTGGTGACACCTTTCCTGTGGTATGAGCACCATTCCTGTGGTATGAGCACCTTTCCTGTGGTATGAGCACCTTTCCTGTGGTATGAGCACCTTTCCTGTGGTTTCAGCACCTTTCCTGTGGTATGAGCACCTTTCCTGTGGTATGAGCACCTTTCCTGTGGTGAGCACCTTTCCTGTGGTATGAGCACCTTTCCTGTGGTATGAGCACCTTTCCTGTGGTATGAGCACCTTTCCTGTGGTGAGCACCTTTCCTGTATGAGCACCTTTCTTGTGGTATGAGCACCTTTCCTGGGTAATATGAGCACCTTTCCTGTGCTGTGAGCACCTTTCCTGTGGTGAGCACCTTTCCTGTGGTATGAGCACCTTTCCTGTGGTATGAGCACCTTTCCTGGGTAATATGAGCACCTTTCCTGTGCTGTGAGCACCTTTCCTGTGGTGAGCACCTTTCTTGTGGTGAACACCTTTCCTGTGCTGTGAGCACCTTTCCTGTGCTGAGCACCTTTCCTGTGGTGAGCACCTTTCTTGTGGTGAACACCTTTCCTGTGCTGTGAGCACCTTTCCTGTGGTGAGCACCTTTCCTGTGCTGTGAGCACCTTTGCTGTGAGCACCTTTCCTGTGGTGAGCACTTTTCCTGTGGTTAGCACCTTTCCTGTGAGCAACTATGGGGAGATGGCTTTGGAGTGCTTGCAGGGGGGGGGCTTGGGTTGTGGTGTCTTGGTTTGTGGTCTTCTATTTCAGGCTTTTTTCCTATCTAGTAAGGGAATTCATACAATATTAAATGTGCATACTGTTCTCAATTGATAAGCTTTGAATCAGCTGCCAGACATTCTCTGTATCCATCACTTTGAGATGATTCCCAATTTACGTTGGCCCACATTATTCAATGGCAGGTGACAGTACACAAACCTCAATGTTATAATCAGAATGTAAAGGTGAAGTTGGTACATATGGTCATACATGTTACATGACTATATATATATATGGTAATGCATGTTACATTACTATATATGGTAGTGCATGTTACATGACTGTATATATCTTAGTGCATGTTACATTACTATATATGGTAGTGCTTACGTGACTATATATGGTAGTGCGCATATGTTACATGATATATATATATATGGTAGTGCATATGTTACATGACTTATGTATATATGTAGTGCTTACACGACTATATATGGTAGTGCATATGTTACATGACTATATATGGTAGTTCTTACACGACTATATATATATATGGTAGTATATGCTATATGACTATATACGGTAGTGCATATGTTTCATCTATATATATATGGTAGTGCATATGCTACATGACTATATATGGTAGTGCTTACACGACTATATATATATATGGTAGTATATGCTATATGACTATATATGGTAGTGCATATGTTTCATCTATATATATATGGTAGTGCTTACACGACTATATATATATATGGTAGTGCATATGCTACATGACTATATATGGTAGTGCATATGTTACATCTATTATATATATGGTAGTGCTTACATGACTATATATATATATGGTAGTGCATATGCTACATGACTATATATGGTAGTGCATATGCTACATGACTATATATGGTAGTGCTTACATGACTATATATATATGGTAGTGCTTACATGACTATATATATATGCTAGTGCTTACATGACTATATATATATATATATGGTAGTGCATATGCTACACTACTATATATGGTAGTGCATGTTACATGACTATATATGGTAGTGCTTACATGACTATATATATATGGTAGTGCATATGCTACATGACTATATATGGTAGTGCTTACATGACTATATATATATGGTAGTGCTTACATGACTATATATATATATGGTAGTCCATATGCTACATGACTATATATGGTAGTGCTTACATGACTATATATATATGGTAGTGCTACATGACTATATATATATATGGTAGTGCATATGTTACATGACTATATATATATATGGTAGTGCTTACATGACTATATATATATATATATGATAGTGCACGTTACATTACTATATATGGTAGTGCATATATTACATGACTATATATATATGGTAGTGCTTACATGACTATATATGGTAGTGCATATGTTACATGACTATATATATATATGGTAGTGCATATGTTACATGACTATATATATATATATATGATAGTGCACGTTACATTACTATATATGGTAGTGCATATATTACATGACTATATATATATGGTAGTGCTTACATGACTATATATGGTAGTGCATATGTTACATGACTGTATATGGGTGCTTATATATGGGTGCTTATGTTACATGGCCATATATGGTGTTATTAAGTTCAGGATTTTTTCTTGTTAAATATTTTTTGTGGGTGGAGTCAACACAAAGATATATTCACCAGGATATTTATGAGAAGGAATAATCCGAACATGAGAGTGATTAAAAACCCAAGCAAGATGCCTCTGTTTATCCGGTGTTGTTAACTTTATTGGGTTCTTGTTCACATGCTAAGTGCTCTTCAATGACTGCCACCAGATGTGTTATAGACATGAGAGCCACAATTACAGCAGTTTCTTTCCAACGCGTCCCTCCATCTCTTAGCCCATGCTTCTCTTGAAACGGTCAATGTCGTTTGATTTTAAAAATGTGCACATTATTGCATTGCGGGCACCAGAAAAACGGGCACCAGAAAAAAAACAATTTGGCACATGAAATTTATTCTTATGAAATATTTCTATTTGATCAAACTATGGTATGTTACATGGATAAATATGGTAGTGCTGTGTGTAGGTATTAACTGACTTGATGGAGACATTAGAAGCAAGGGGAATACTGCTGCCATCATAAGCTTGCACTGAGAAGTCATATCTATCAAGGTGCTCAAAGTTGAGTGCAGATTGTAAAGTGATGACTCCAGATTCCTGGTTTATGTTGAAGGTATCTAGTATGAGTTGATCAGTCTCTGCAGAGAGCTGATACGAAACCTACACCACCAACACATTCACACACCATTCACACACCATACACACATACATTTGTGCATGTCCATACACAAGAATAATAATAATAATAATAAAAGAAGGTCCATGGAGCTAGTAATCTAAAAACAAGATCCATGGAGCTAGTAATATAAAAAGTCTAAGGAGCTAGTATACACTAAAATAGACTTACAGTTCCGTTGAGTCCTCCATCCACATCTGTGGCCACCACAATACCCACAGGAGCCAGCACACCAGTGGCTTCAGGCACACTGAAGATATAGCCTTCAGGCATGGAGAATACTGGAGCATTGTCGTTGATGTCTCTCACTGTGATGATGACATCTGCAAACTCTTCCATAAAAGGTAGGACAATGTTTCTAGCTCGCACTTTTAGAGCGTACAAAGTTTCCACCTCGTAGTCCAAGGGCTGCAGATAAGAACCACAACAAAGTACACTAAAACCTTTAATGGACGTCAATGAACACACATGAAGAGAACCTCATTGGTAAAGATGTTGCCTGCGTAGGTCTGTCCACCATACATTACAGGGTCTTCACTAGTGGTGATTCTGAACCTGCTGGTAGCTCCTGCCACAATGTCAAATACAATAACTCCATTTTTTAACTCATCCAAATCAAATGCCAGAAACTGTCCAAGGCTGGTGTTCTGACCAACATCTTCAGCCACCAGAAAGTTGTACGAACTCTATAAGAAAAAGAAATTTGTAGCTGACAACAGAGTGAGGTCTACAATCACTATTGGTAGCTGACATGAAGAGAAGGTGAGGTCTACAATCACTAGTTGGTAGCTGACATGAAGAGAAGGTGAGGTCTACAATCACTAGGTAGCTGACATGAAGAGAAGGTGAGGTCTACTATCACTAGGTAGCTGACATGAAGAGAAGGTGAGGTCTACTCTCACTAGTTGGTAGCTGACATGAAGAGAAGGTGAGGTCTACTATGACTATTAGTAGCTGACATGAAGAGAAGGTGAGGTCTACTATCACTAGTTATAGCTGACATGAAGAGAAGGTGAGGTCTACTATCACTAGGTAGCTGACATGAAGAGAAGGTGAGGTCTACTATGACTATTGGTAGCTGACATGAAGAGAAGGTGAGGTCTACAATCACTAGTTGGTAGCTGACATGAAGAGAAGGTGAGGTCTACTATCTTCTACTATCACTTACTATTTCAAATTGAGGAGGTTCATCATTGACATCTTCTACATCAATGTAGAAGAAGTCGATGAAGAAGAGAGCTGGCTGTCCTTGGTCAGTGACAGTTACTGTCAGGTCATATATGTCTGTAGTCTCTCTGTCCAGAGAACCTATTAAAATGATATCTCCAAGACTATCTATAGAGAACTTTCCCTCATCATTGGACAGTTGGAACACAAGCTGTGGAAAATGGTGACAAAATGAATATGTGAGGTAATCGTACTTATGGAGTGAGTTGTATTGTATTTGTGTTTACATCAGCATTGCTAGTGGAGTCATTGTCCGATGCCATTATGGAGGCTACTAGTGTTCCAGGTGGGGTGTCTTCAGGGAGTTGATACACCACATCTGAGGGGAAGTTAATGAAGTAGGGAGAGTTGTCGTTGACGTCGATGATAAGAACTCTAAGTGTGGCATAATCTGACAAAGTCATATCATCCGTGGCATTATCCCTGACAGTGATGTTCACGACTATCACCTGCTCCTCTTCAAAGTCAAAGCTCCTAATGGTCGTCACTTGCCTGCTCTCCTGGTGGATGGCAAAGTCAGATGTGCTCTGCAAGGAGTAGATCAGTTGCCCGTTCCTACCGAAATCCAAGTCACTTGCAATGTTCTACATGTAGATAATAATATAATAAATAGTAACACAAAAGAACAAAGTATACAACAACAACATCAACAACAACAACAGCAGCAATAACAATGACTTTCCTAATGATCAACTTGAAATTTATTCCCTAACATTTCGGCTAGATCCTCTATTGCCTTCATTAATGGATAATGGTTATTTGCAAGCCTTCATTAACTTTTCCTCTACAGGTGCATCTAAATGCAGAAAGGAAGATAAGTACACTGATACAGGCATTCAGGGTTAAAGAAGGATGCTGTGGTAGTATTTCCTTATGGAGCAGGGATGAATGAAGACATTGGGAGGGTCTGCAGGAAGTTCAACTTCAGAGTCATTTTCAGAACTCTGAGGGGACAACTCAGTAGAGAATTACCAGCTAGCATGCGCCCATGCATTGTATACAGCATCCCTTGCAGCTTTGGGAAGTACACTATAGGGGAGACTAACAGAAGACTGAAGACCAGCAGAGTGAAAGAACATCAAGATGCCTGTAGAAAGTGTGCTAAAAAGAAATCTGCATTGCTGAACATGCATGGGATAATGGACATCCTTTTTTTTTTAGGAAGCCACTATTTTGGACCTGGCCAAAAGACAGAAGGAACTGCTAGTGAAGGAGGCATTGCACATCAACCTTAGCAAGTGTGAGCGGTTCAATCAAGACTATGGAATGGACTTGCCTGGCTGCTAGGGAGCCACTCTCAAGAGCCTAAACTTGAAGCCACGACCACGGCATAATTATTCTGTATTGAGTAGAGAGTAATCATTCTACTGTAGCATGGCTTTATGTGCGCTATGTTTATTTATACCATTATAATTTACTAGTTTTGGCCACATCTGGTTCACTTGCTGTACGCATGAGCCAAGTTGTGGCTTGCATCAGGTGGTGCATAGCTAGCTACCGGTATATATCAAGGTCATGCGAGTCTTAGCATCCCATTATTCCTGATGAAGGCTTGAGCATTGAGTCGAAATGTTGAGATAGTAAATTTCAAGTTAATTATTTCTTTGTCAACTGAGAGTTTGTTGAGAATAATAATAATGTCTACATGTAGTTTAGATGGTTGATGTTCATAGATAAACAGAGATGATTGAGATGATCCTGCAGCAGCAGCCAACTAGAACAGAGATGATTGAGATGATCCTGCAGCAGCAGTCAACTAGAACAGAGATGATTGAGATGATCGTGCAGCAGCAGCCAACTAGAACAGAGATGATTGAGATGATCCTGCAGCAGCAGTCAACTAGAACAGAGATGATTGAGATGATCCTGCAGCAGCAGCCAACTAGAACAGAGATGATTGAGATGATCCTGCAGCAGCAGCCAACTAGAACAGAGATGATTGAGATGATCCTGCAGCAGCAGCCAACTAGAACAGAGATGATTGAGACGACCCTGCAGCAGTAGCCAACTAGAACAGAGATGATTGAGATGATCCTGCAGCAGCAGCCAACTAGAACAGAGATGATTGAGATGATCCTGCAGCAGCAGCCAACTAGAACAGAGATGATTGAGATGATCGTGCAGCAGCAGTCAACTAGAACAGAGATGATTGAGATGATCGTGCAGCAGCAGTCAACTAGAACAGAGATGATTGAGATGATAGTAGCAGTAGCCAACTAGAACAGAGATGATTGAGATGATCCTGCAGCAGCAGCCAACTAGAACAGAGATGATTGAGATGATCGTAGCAGTAGCCAACTAGAACAGAGATGATTGAGATGATCGTGCAGCAGCAGTCAACTAGAACAGAGATGATTGAGATGATCCTGCAGCAGCAGCCAACTAGAACAGAGATGATTGAGATGATCGTGCAGCAGCAGTCAACTAGAACAGAGATGATTGAGATGATCCTGCAGCAGCAGCCAACTAGAACAGAGATAATTGAGATGATCCTGCAGCAGCAGCCAACTAGAACAGAGATGATTTATTGATCGTAGCAGTAGCCAACTAGAACAGAGATGATTGAGATGATCATGCCACAGCAGTCAACTAGAACAGAGATGATTGAGATGATCGTAGCAGCAGCCAACTAGAACAGAGATGATTGAGATGATCCTGCAGCAGCAACCAACTAGAACAGAGATGATTGAGATGATCGTGCAGCAGCAGTCAACTAGAACAGAGGTGATTGAGATGATCCTGCAGCAGCAGCCAACTAGAACAGAGATGATTGAGATGATCCTGCAGCAGCAGCCAACTAGAACAGAGATGATTGAGATGATCGTGCAGCAGTAGCCAACTAGAAGAGATGATTGAGATGATCCTGCAGCAGCAGCCAACTAGAAGAGATGATTGAGATGATCCTGCAGCAGCAGCCAACTAGAACAGAGATGATTGAGATGATCATGCCACAGCAGTCAACTAGAACAGAGATGATTGAGATGATCGTGCAGCAGCAGCCAACTAGAACAGAGATGATTGAGATGATCCTGCAGCAGCAGTCAACTAGAACAGAGATGATTGAGATGATCCTGCAGCAGCAGCCAACTAGAACAGAGATGATTGAGATGATCCTGCAGCAGCAGCCAACTAGAACAGAGATGATTGAGATGATCCTGCAGCAGTAGCCAACTAGAACAGAGATGATTGAGATGATCCTGCAGCAGCAGCCAACTAGAACAGAGATGATTGAGATGATCCTGCAGCAGTAGCCAACTAGAACAGAGATGATTGAGATGATCCTGCAGCCAGCAGCCAACTAGAACAGAGATGATTGAGATGATCATAGCAGTAGCCAACTAGAACAGAGATGATTGAGATGATCATGCCACAGCAGTCAACTAGAACAGAGATGATTGAGATGATTGTGCAGCAGCAGTCAACTAGAACAGAGATGATTGAGATGATCGTAGCAGTAGCCAACTAGAACAGAGATGATTGAGATGATCCTGCAGCAGCAACCAACTAGAACAGAGATGATTGAGATGATCGTGCAGCAGCAGTCAACTAGAACAGAGATGATTGAGATGATCCTGCAGCAGCAGTCAACTAGAACAGAGATGATTGAGATGATCGTAGCAGTAGCCAACTAGAACAGAGATGATTGAGATGATCGTGCAGCTGCAGCCAACTAGATTCGGAGACCACATGTGAAATGACTGGCCAATGTATATTGTGAGTTTAAGATATCATCAGAGAAACTAGAATTCACATGCTGCTCACACTGATGTCCAGCACTGGTGTAGGGCCTTCATTCTCAGGTAGAGTTGCAGTATAGTACATTTCAGTTAGGATGGGTGCATTGTCATTCACGTCCAGCACTTGAATAGTGACGGTGCAAGTGCCAGTGTTAGGAGGCTGACCTATCAACACAACAGTCATCATACAAGGTTCAAGTATTAAGCCAGCCATCAATGCAATAGCTTTTTGAATCATGTGTGGTGTGCCACATATGTATATTTGTGCATGTGGTACGTGATGTGTGTGTGTGTGTGCATGTGTGTGTGGTAAATGTTTGTGTTATAAACAAAGGTTCTGTCAATAAGGGCTAGGGCTAAGGCTAGGGCTAAGGCTAGGGCTAGGGCTGCCTCACCTCCATCTCTGGCTAGGAGTGTTATGATGTATTCATCATTAGTCTCTCTGTCCAACTCTCCCTCTACTCTCAGTTGCCCCACCCCACTGCGCAGTGTCGTCACTGAGAATAAACTGTTGGCAGGGAACACTTCATATGTAATGTTTCCAAATACTTCTGAGTCGTCATCAGAGGCGTTCACCTAGGGGTCAAAGTTCCATCATATTTATTATGCTGTGGTCCTTGCAGCAAAGCAATTTGACAAAAGCATTAGCTGTAAGATGGCAAGCCAATTTCCCCTGCCATAAACACACACCCACAGTGACCCCCCTCCCCCCCCCACACACACATACATATACACACACACATATATACACACATTCACACACACACACATCCACCAACCCTCTCACACCCACATCCACCAACTAACCCACCCTCACACCAAGCACATCCATCCCCACCAAGTCTCACACACAAACACACATACACACTCACACACACACACTCACACACTCATGTCCACACATACATACACATATACCTACACTCTCACACCCACCCACACATACACAAAACAAAACAAACCTCATGAGTCAGCCTGGAATACGAAACATTGGGAGGGCACACCTCCATCCTCAAAACAACAGCAGGGCGGAGCCTCACTTCGCACTTTCCTACTTCCCAACTAAAGTCATACTAGCTGATAGTGTGTGTATGCATATGTCTAGTAGCACCACAGTGTTTGGTCATACTAGCTGTTAGTGTATGTATCCATACCTCTAGTAGCACCACAGTGTTTGGTCATACTAGCTGATAGTGGGTGTATGCATACCTCTAGTAGTACCACAGTGTTTGGCCATGCTAGCTGATAGTGTATGTATCCATACCTCTAGTAGCACCACAGTGTTTGGCCATGCTAGTTGATAGTGTCAGTGTGTGCATACCTCTAGTAGCACCACAGTGTTTGGCCATGCTAGCTGATAGTGTATGTATCCATACCTCTAGTAGCACCACAGTGTTTGGCCATGCTAGCTGATAGTGTCAGTGTATGCATACCTCTAGTAGCACCACAGTGTTTGGCCATGCTAGCTGATAGTGTCGGTGTGTGCATACCTCTAGTAGCACCACAGTGTTTGGCCATGCTAGCTGATAGTGTCAGTGTATGCATACCTCTAGTAGCACCACAGTGTTTGGCCATGCTAGTTGATAGTGTGGGTGTGTGCATACCTCTAGTAGCACCACAGTGTTTGGCCATGCTAGCTGATAGTGTATGTATCCATACCTCTAGTAGCACCACAGTGTTTGGCCATGCTAGCTGATAGTGTGGGTGTATGCATACCTCTAGTAGCACCACAGTGTTTGGCCATGCTAGTTGATAGTGTGGGTGTATCCATACCTCTAGTAGTACCACAGTGTTTGGCCATGCTAGTTGATAGTGTATGTATCCATACCTCTAGTAGCACCACAGTGTTTGGCCATGCTAGCTGATAGTGTGGGTGTATGCATACCTCTAGTAGC
Source organism: Cladorhizidae sp. MBARI D1340-BT2 (assembly GCA_028752905.1). NCBI lineage: Eukaryota > Metazoa > Porifera > Demospongiae > Poecilosclerida > Cladorhizidae > Cladorhizidae sp. MBARI D1340-BT2. The sequence goes on from JAQNBH010000012.1 coordinate 630,089, forward strand.
ACCACAGTGTTTGGCCATGCTAGTTGATAGTGTATGTATCCATACCTCTAGTAGTACCACAGTGTTTGGCCATGCTAGCTGATAGTGTATGTATGCATACCTCTAGTAGCACCACAGTGTTTGGCCATGCTAGCTGATATAGTGTGGGTGTATGCATACCTCTAGTAGCACCACAGTGTTTGGCCATGCTAGCTGATATAGTGTGGGTGTATGCATACCTCTAGTAGCACCACAGTGTTTGGCCATGCTAGCTGATAGTGTGTGTGTGTGTGTGTGTGTGTGCGTGTGCATACCTCTAGTAGCACCAGAGTGTTTGAATAATCTCCCTCATACACTTCAGTAGTGTAACTGTTTCTTTCAAATATTGGAGGGTTGTCATTCTCATCTAGCACTGTGATCTGCACTTCAGCTCTGGCTGAGCGGGCAAATGGAGTTCCATTGTCCAAGACAGTCACATTGAACGCATAACTCTGCTCCCGCTCATAATCCAGGGAATTCTCAGCAACATTCAGAACATTGCGATCAATGGAGAATATATTGCTGGGAAAACCTAACTCAATATAAACAAGTTCAATCAACTTGATCATGTGATATACATATTACCTAAACTTACTAGATGTGTTAGTAAAAGTGAACCTGAGTTGTGCATTAGCGCTAGAATCAGCATCACTAGCAAGAAATTGAATAGGACGAGAAAATGGCGAGTTTTCACGAAGAGTAGCTTCATATCTGCTGAAGTTGATGGGGAAGATGAAGACAGGATCATTGTCATTTATGTCTAGCACTGCCACTTGCACACTTGTATCACTGTATGTGTGTGGTAATGAGTGGGGCAGGAGAGGAAAGACCGCAGTAATGGGATGAACATAGCCACATACATGAGCATACAATATTGGGGAGACACTGGTTTGATCTATATTTTACAAAGCTTATCAAGCTAAAAATCACTCTGGCAACTTTTTAATATCCTAAACAGGTTATGGCTGATTTTAACCCAAAAACACTTCACACATGCTTTCAATCCCTCGTAAGGTAGTAAACTAACAGCTAAAATACTGTTAAATACTGTGAAATTATTCTTCAGAACCTCGTCACCAGCTACGTCCTTTCCCTACCCATAACTTGCATCAGTATTTCTGTTTTTCATAATTTTACTACCAGAAGACTCCAAACTGGCCAATGCATTGCAACAAGTCTCAATGCCCGAAAATCAGTAAAAGATCATACACATGATTGTGTACGTGCGATAACGAGTTTAGCTGAGCCAAGTCAGCAAGTAGCTGCACATTTTCATACCTAGAAGTGATAAGTCTGTTACCTCAGAAGTTTACTCTAATGAAGTTAACAGCACAGACCTTTAACAAAGCAGGTAACTTCTTGTGATGTACGTGTATATGTGTACATACATTAGGTATGTGTGTATACTCACTAATAAACATACAACATACACATCTCATAATAAACTAGCCACTTGATACTAACCTTGAGAGCTTAGAGTTGCCATTATCAGCAACAGTGACTGTGATCTCATAGGCCACAATCTGCTCATAATCTAGAACAGCATTGGTCACTAGATCTACTTTAGAACTTGAGTTGCCAAGTGCAAAGTGCAACAGCACATTATCAGACTGCAATATAAGGAACACAATTATACTAACAGCAGTAGCTATAGCCAACAACATAGTCACCACAATTATACTAACAGCAGTAGCTATAGCCAACAACATAGGCACCACAATTATACTAATATAGCCAACAACATAGTCTCACCACAATTATACTAATATAGCCAACAACATAGGCACCACAATTATACTAACAGCAGTAGCTATAGCCAACAACATAGGCACCACAATTATACTAACAGTAGTAGCTATAGCCAACAACATAGGCACCACAATTATACTAACAGCAGTAGCTATAGCCAACAACATAGGCACCACAATTATACTAACAGCAGTAGCTATAGCCAACAACATAGGCACCACAATTATACTAACAGCAGTAGCTATAGCCAACAACATAGTCACCACAATTATACTAACAGCAGTAGCTATAGCCAACAACATAGGCACCACAATTATACTAACAGCAGTAGCTATAGCCAAGAGCATAGGCACCACAATTATATGTGTGGAGTCATTGAACGTGTCTGAAGTATTATATCAATGAAGTGTGTACTAAGAGACAATCCCAATAATTGCAACTCACTCACTGGGTCTAGAGTAGCTCCAGGAGCTAGAATAGGAACAACAGCTGTGAGGGCATAATCCAAGAGACTGTTGTTAGAATTCTCCTCATCTCTGTCTGTAGCACTAAGAGTTGCAATAAGAATTCCTGGAGCCTGTTCTTCTTTGGGAGAAGGATACCTAACAACTAGAGCAGTGATAGTGGAAGGAAAAGATGAAGATAAAATAGGAGGAGATGGGTACACAGAAAGAAGAGAGGTTGATACATAGCAAGAGTGGGAGTAAGAGGAGGTGGACACATCAGGAGGAGGAGGTGGGCACAGCAGGAGAGGGAGATAAGAAGAGAAGGAAGGGTAAACACAGATGTGAGAGATCATAGGAGAAGGAGAATTAGTTAGAAAGAAGAGAAGAGTTGAGAGCAGAGGAATAATATGGTAGCAGCAAAAGGTTGTACAGAGTAAGTACAGAAGAGAAAATAAAGTGGGAAGCAATAGGAAAAGTGGCAGGATTCCAAGAGAAGGAGAGAAAGTATGGAAGTATGGAAGTATGGAAGTATGGAAGTGTGGAAGAATGGAAGTATGGAAGTATGGAAGTATGGAAGGTGAAATGGGTAGACAGTAAGGAGTAGAGGGCAAAGTGGACCTGAGAGCAGCAGTCCACACAGTAATGGAAAGGGAAGAGCCTCGTGGTTCAGCTTTGATAGACATAGTTATAATAAACTGCTCCTACCTGGTTGAAATTCTGGTGCATTGTCATTGACATCACTAATGGTCACTGTCAACATGGTGGAGCCATTGTTGGGTGGCATACCATTATCACGTACATTAACCTGTGGAGTCCCAGGAGCAACAGCTATTTCAACACATGCATGAGCTGGAAGATTATCACTCACAATAACAGTGTAAGGTCCACTAAAAGTTTCTCTGTCAAAATTGCCTGCAGTATAGACAATACCAATAGAGTCGTCGGGTATCACAAAAGTTCCATTGACCTCTATGAAGCTGCTGGGGCCAAGCACGTTAGCAATTGAGTAAACACGCCTCCCAAACTCATCTATGTCCCGATCTTCAGCCTCTAGCTGTATGACGCTAGTTCCAGAAGTCGTGTCCTCACGGATAGAAGTGGTGAAGGTGGGCATAGTGAAAGTGGGTGTGTTGTCATTCTCATCCTATCATGTGACATGGCAGTAGAACAGAAATATTAATGTTAATGGGAAAATATACGGCAATAATATTACTCTCAAAGGACTCTCAGTTGACATAATAACATTAAAATCACCTTCTTAATAATAAACTTCAAATTTTATTCGCTAGAAATTTGACTAGATGCTCTAGTCTTCATCAGGAATTATTCCTGATAGTCAAAATGTCTGATAGTCGAAATGTCGAGTGAAAATTTGAAGTTGATTATTGAGAAGGTGATTTTAATAATATTACTCTCAACAAACTCTCAGTAATCAATGAAATTACAACGACCTTTTCAATGATCAACTTGAATTTTACTCTCTTGACATTTTGACTAGATGCTCTAGCCTCCATCTACTTTATGCATCTCATTATAACCCTTGCACAGCATACCAGCACCCCCTGCGGCTATATCCTTTTAAGCAAACATAATGCAACAGACAATTGTCATCCAATTCATCCTAGGAAGTCATACCTAGAAGAAAACTAAGATTCTTGAAAATATTAAAATGCTATGCAAACTTATTTCCAAAGTCCTCTTGGAAAGATCTAATTCCAGCAATGTGAAGATAGGAGAAATCGCTTTGAAGGATCCAGCTCTGGAGTGTGAGGCTGGAGGAGCCTCTCTGAAGGGTCCACCTCTAGAGTGTGAGGCTGGAGGAGCCTCTCTGAAGGGTCTAGCTCTAGAGTGTGAGGCTGGAGGAGCCTCTCTGAAGGGTCCACCTCTAGAGTGTGAGGCTGGAGTGGCCTCTCTGAAGGGTCTAGCTCTAGAGTGTGAGGCTGGAGGAGCCTCTCTGAAGGGTCTAGCTCTAGAGTGTGAGGCTGGAGGAGCCTCTCTGAAGGGTCTAGCTCTAGAGTGTGAGGCTGGAGGAGCCTCTCTGAAGGGTCTAGCTAGGGATTCGCAACCAGGGGTAAATTTAACCCCTGGGGGTAAAAAATGACATGGCACGAGGTAAATAATTGCAGTACCTGATAATTGAATAAAGAAAAGGGCTTATAGACCTCTAAGCAGGTTGGTGTATATAACTTACCTGAGGTCACTATTTCTCAATATTATTATTCACACTATTGCCTTTGGTCTGTGATTGTTTTCATTGTTTTACTATATATATGTCTGGGAAAGTTTTGATTGCTATTCAGCATAATGTCCCTTTGGCATATCTATTCATGAGAAACTCATTACAAACCAAAATTTCTAGCTATAGCTAGCTAGCTGCTCAGAGAAAATAGCTAGTTTAAGCTAGCTCACAGTAGCACAATAGTTCAGCTGCTGGAGATCAGAGACCAACCAAGGTATATAACGTATGAACTATGGCTACTAGGTCTATTCAACTAATATACTACCTTTGACCTTGGTCTCAGGTAGTATATTAGTTGAATAGACCTAGTAGCCACAGTTTATATATTACATAATTATTTCTTTTCAGATTTTGTCATGTCCAAGAAACATACATACCTGGATTGATATGTACAATATGGCTTTGACTTCGTTGTTGTGGATGGTGTGGAGAAGCTTCAGTGTCTGCTGTGCTCAAAGTTCTTGGAAATAGGTCACTGAAACCTTCAATACTGAAACAGCATCTGGAAGCTACACATCCTGCCCATGCATCTAATGACTGTGCTAAATTTGAGGTAAAGAGAGCTAGGTTTAGGGCTGCAGGAACACTGCCTACACTTGGCTTCATATCTAAGAAGAAACCAATGCTTGCAGCTTCCTATCATGTAGTGCAGCGAATAGCAAAGGCAATGAAACCTCATGACATTGCCGAGAAGCCGATTAAACCTTGTGCCTTAGATATGGTTGAACATGTATGTGGTAAAGACAGAAGATTCAAGACATTCCCCTTTCTAATGACGCAATTCATCTGAAATATCTCAAGATATTTGTCAACAAGTTATTGAACAGATCATATCTAGCCCAGCAAAAATTTCTTTGCAACTTGATGAATCCTGTGATGTTGCAAATTTGTCACAACTTCTTGTTTTTGTCCGTTACATATGTGGAAAAGAACTGAAGAATGAGTTTCTCTTCTGTTAACATCTCCAACAAACCATAAAGGTTACTGATATATTGCAGGAAACACAAGACATCTTTGAAAGGAACAATCTCACATGGGACATTGTTGGTTCAATCTGTACTGATGGAGCCCCAGCCATGATGGGAGTGAGATCAGGCTTCACTGCACTTGTGAAGCAAAAGGCACCCAATGTGATAATAACACATTGTGTTCTTCACAGACATGCATTGGCTGCAAAAAAGCTTCCTGAAAATCGGAAAATGGTTTTGCAGAAAGTTGTCGAGGCTGTTAATTTCATTCGTGCCTGAGCACTATCACTGTTTGTTCAAAGCTTTTTGTGATGAGATGGGTTCTGAACATTCAACTCTTTTGCTTCATACTGAGGTGAGGTGGCTTTCACGTGGACTTATTCTTAATCGTGTGTTTGAGCTCAATACTGAGGTAGAGATTTTTCTTCGTGACCGGGATTCAAAGCTGTGTGAAAACTTTGCTGATCCCAAGTTCATCGCCTGTTTACCTCTCAGATATATTTACCCATCTTAACCAAATCAACAAACAACTCCAGGAAACATCAGTAACCATTGTTGAAGCAAGTGAAAAGATGACAGCATTGCAGAAAAGGCTGGACTTATGGGCATGAAGAGTTCATCCAAGTAACTTGGCAAATTTTCCAAACTTGGATGAGTGAACGGCCTAGTGTGTTACCAGAGATAAATGAAGACATCACAGATCATTTGAAAAACTTTGAATGAAAACTTCACTGGCTACTTTTCAAAAGACATGATTCCTACAGAGAGATGGATAATAAGACTTTTTACCACTGAACTGTCAGATGACGACCCAGCAAAAGATGAGCTGATTGATCTTCAATCCTCTGCTAATTTTAGACAAGAATTTGAAAAGGTTGGTGTTGATTTTTGGATAAAACTCACAGATTCATTCCCACTTCTTACTCAGCGTGCCTTCCAAGTGCTTCTTCCTTTTGTCACTACATACTTATGTGAATCAGGGTTCTCAACTTTAGTAGCAATGAAGACAAAGGCCAGGAATTGCGTGAAAATCGATGACAATATGAGAGTAGCATTGTCATCAACAGCTCCTCGAATAAATAAACTGGTTGACTCAATGAATCAGCAGTGTTCCCCTGATAATGCTTCTGGTGTTTCTGTTTGATTTTTTTTTAGCGATACGATTGGACTATATAATTTCTTTCTTTATCAAAGTATATTACTATATTTTATGCAAAACCTAGATAATAAATGTGTTTTCTTATCTTCTTACATTTCTGTTCCTTTATGATGGCTATGCATTTTTTGTATGGGAGTAAGGGGGTAAATGTCAAAATAGATCAGGCTGAGGGGATGATGGAGGAACGGTTGAGAATCCCTGCTCTAGAGTTTGAGGCTGGAAGAGCTTCTCAAGGATCTAGGTCGCTTGGAGCCTCTGAAGGATCTAGCCCTAGAAATGTGAGGCTTAGAGGAAGTGCTGCCATGATTCCTCTTCTACTTGATTTTCAGTGAGGAAAATGAAACACAGATTCCGATCTATCCTTCAACTATTGTCATGACATCAACCATGGTCAGAGTAGAGGGTCGTTTTCTGTTGGTGCAGTGATGGAAGCTTATGCTGATCATCAAATAACAGCTGCAAGAAACTAATTTTGCTGTGAATCTAGGGAGGAGCCACCATGGATGAGAGACTTGTGATTGCCAATATCAAGAGAACTACAATTAGCATGTTCATACAGTGGTAACTTTTAGTTTTAGCAGCTGCTTGATTAAACATGTGGATGGCGTGCAACAGCGTGCTCTTTTAAGAACATAGCTACATAATTTGAAGACAGGAAGCTCAGAGCTGAGTGTAGGCATGGACAAACATGGTCATTGGTTTTCACTTCCTATATAAACCTACACTCTAGCCTGTTAGGACTGAGTCCTATTTTGTATGCCTTGTCTTCTAGTTATATGGGGAGTGGCAGCTTCCTCTACTAGTTTATTAGTTAATAGACAGCAATACCCCCCAAAACAACAATAGCAACAACAACCAAACCTCATAATCTATTAAAAAATCAGCCAATATTAGCTCCAAAAACACTCCAAGAGTGTCTTGAATCCTTCACTGCAGGAGAAGCCAGAAATGTTTTTTTTTAAACATTGAAAGTGTAAAAAATCCTTAAAAATTCATTTTCAAGATCCACCCATTTTCTTTCCATCATGAGTTATTCATTGCAAAGTACAAGTTATTCATTGTAAAGTATATGTTATTCATTGCAAAGTAATATTTTTAGCACCAGAAGACTCCAAATGCCGTGTAGCAACTAATCTGTTTCTTGATAGCAGAAAAGAAGCATCTTAGCCTAGCCCTAGCCCTGGCCCTAGACCTAGCTCAAGCCCAGCCCTAGACCTAGCCCTAGCCCATGGGTAAGACTTTTTGTCGACGAAGCAATCAAATGAGTTCACATGCTCTGTAATAACTTATAAGCAGAATGAATGAAACACACTCAGTTCTGCTGCTCAGTTTGTGGAGTTGGTGCTCGAAGAAAACTGTTAACAATTCCAAAGGAAGCTGTAGCAGATGCTCTACAAAAACATCCGATAGTTTTGTTTAGAGTTCTCCTCTGCAACTATTACCAAGTTCTTGAAAGAGGCTGTACCTAACCCCACAGCCCACACACATACAATCAACCTGCATTGTGTTCCTTAGTATATTCACCCTGACAAAGACCGAAGTATTTCAGTTTAAACATTGGCTGAAAAAAACAAAAAGCTGATTGAAAGGGAAATCTGTTGCGCATTAGATTGTCCACTGAAAGTAACTGTACAAGTTTGAATAATCAGATTTGAGATCATCAAAGAAGTGACATGGCTCTACAAGGGTGGAAGATGGAGCAACCATCAGATCTTCAGTGAACATGTGGCGAGCGAATGCTCTTGGATGTGGATCCATTACATTGTGGCTGTTCTTACTTCTCCCTGATGAGGACCAAAGTATTTCAGTTGAAACATTTTGGCTACAAAAACAAAAGGTTGATTGGAGAGAAATTTTCACAACAAACATGGCACGTGCTGATTTTTTTTTTTAACAGAAATAAAAGTGTTTTATTTAAAAATCACAACTCTATTGGATTGACATGTTAATAAGAAAGCAAACAAAACTATCTAACTACACCACGAGTTAGAGGACCCGATCTAAAATGGTAAAGAGTCATTGAACGTGGATAGAGCTTGGTTTCCTTTCTTATAACAGATAGATTGTAAATAAAACATTTTGTTCTTATTAGAGTTATCAGACATAACTTCTAGTTGTTTAATTAGTTCGTTTTGATTACTTTAAGGTGGCCTTTTTAAGGATTGATTAGTTTAAGGCCTTTTATTACTCTAAGGGTTTAATTAGTTCGTTTTGATTACTTTAAGGCGGCCTTTAAGGCGGCCTTTTTAAGGATTGATTAGTTTAAGGCCTTTTATTACTTTAAGGGTTTAATTAGTTCGTTTTGATTACTTTAAGGCGGCCTTAAATTGAATGTCATCATTGGCTTATACACTAAAATATAGCAGCCATGAATGCTTGATGAAGAGATACTTAAACTGACATATTTGGTGTGATTGCCTGAGACCTTATTAGGGCAACAACTATGGCTAAGGCAAGGGCATATTATTCAGATACGTACAGTGATGTTGATGATCACTTCCTGGGTGGCAGCATTGCTAGGACTCCCCCGATCCTCCGCAGAGATGTTCAGTCGGTAACTCCTCACCTCCTCAAAATCAAGATTATAGGTAGCATTACGGGAAATGTTTCCAGTATATGAATCTAGAGGAGCAGAAAAAATATGCATTAGGAGTAGATAGATGCATATATACTCAGGGGCAGATGCAGGATTTTAAAAAGGAGGAAGTAAATTATGAAGCACACAAGACCCTTCACCAAATCTCTCTGCCAAAGCCACTGGAGGGCATAAGTTGCAAAATAAGAAGGGCAGGATTAGATTGCATGCTGTAAGACGATTAGTTCAAAACAAACATGATATGACCATGTTGGATCACAGAGAGTCCAGGTAGACCGTAAGGCTCCAGGGAACCTCCTGAGCTCTCGTGTGTGCACTGTTGAGGGATATGGTGACTAGCAGAAGGATTTCTGGGGGGAATGAGTGTGGGTGGTGTAGAGTGGAGGTCACACCCTGCTATGTTGGTTATAACGGAGTCAGTGGAGGTCACACCCTGCTATGTTGGTTATAACGGAGTCAGTGGAGGTCACACCCTGCTATGTTGGTTATAACATGGAGTCAGTGGAGGTCACACCCTGCTATGTTGGTTATAACATGGAGTCAGTGGAGGTCACACCCTGCTATGTTGGTTATAACGGAGTCAGTGGAGGTCACACCCTGCTATGTTGGTTATAACATGGAGTCAGTGGAGGTCACACCCTGCTATGTTGGTTATAGTATGTAGTGGAGGCCACACCTTGCTCTGCTCTCTTGGTCCTACCTATTTGTGGATTGGATTCTAATTTGAAAACAACTCCTCAAGGATGTCCTGCTGAATGTTGCTGTAGTTACTAGTTGAAGAATGTAAATATTCCCTCCACCTCTAAATCTCTAAAACTGTGTCAGTTCTTGTTGGCTCATGAATACCTAACACAAAAGCGCTGTCCTCATTTCCATCCAAGATGGAATAAACCAGGTCACCGCTGAAGCCCAAGTCAGGGTCAGTGGCAGACACACCCACACCTATCAGCTGGTCTGTGTTCTCAGCCACGCTGAAACTGTACGAGGTTGCAGTGAAAGATGGAGTATTGTCATTCAAGTCCATCACTAAACATAACACACATACACATCAACAAGATTTGGTCAAAACTGGCACAGACCTTTGGTATTTAGGAAGCACCCACCATATATGATGACCACTGCCGTGTCAGTTTTTCTCTGAGTTATGTCGGAATCCAAGTCAGAGGCAATGACAGAAAACACAACAGGACCAGGTCTCTGTTCGCGATCAATAGGTTCCTGAATATATAGTCCACCTGTGCTTGCATTCAGCCAGAAACTGATACAGAGAGCAAATATTAAAAAGCTGACCCCATGTATGACATGGCCAGTTCATCCACTTACAATCTAAGATCTTCAAATTGGCCAGCCAAGGAATATTCAACTTTACCAAACACATCACTATCAAGGTCCTCTGCAAACACTTCTCCCACTGAACTTCCCACAGCAGAATTCTCCTCCACATAAAAACTGAAGTCATTGATTAGAATTAACTTCATATTTATTTCATGCCCAACTCACACAGACTCATGCATGCAGACTCATGCACACAGACTCATGCACACAGACTCATGCACACAGACTCATGCACGCACTCATGCACACAGACACATACACACAGACTCATGCACACAGACTCATGCACGCAGACTCATGCACACAGACACATACACACAGACTCATGCACACAGACTCATGCACACAGACACATACACACAGACTCATGCACACAGACTCATGCACACAGACTCATGCATGCAGACTCATGCACACAGACTCATGCACACAGACTCATGCACACAGACTTATTCACACAGACTCATGCACACAGACTCATGCACACAGACTCATGCATACAGACACATACACACAGACTCATGCAAGCAGACTCATGCACACAGACTCATGCACACAGACTCATGCACACAGACACATACACACAGACTCATGCACACAGACTCATGCACACAGACTCATGCACACAGACTCATGCACACAGACTCATGCACACAGACTTATGCAAGCAGACTCATGCATACAGACTCATGCACACAGACTCATGCACACAGACTCATGCACGCAGACTCATGCACACAGACACATACACACAGACTCATGCACACAGACTCATGCACGCAGACTCATGCACACAGACTCATGCACACAGACTCATGCATGCAGACTCATGCACACAGACTCATGCACACAGACTCATGCACACAGACTCATGCACACAGACTCATGCACACAGACTCATGCACGCAGACTCATGCACACAGACACATACACACAGACTCATGCACACAGACTCATGCACACAGACTCATGCACACAGACTCATGCACACAGACTCATGCAAGCAGACTCATGCACACAGACTCATGCACACAGACTCATGCACACAGACTCATGCACACAGACTCATGCACACAGACTCATGCACACAGACTCATGCACACAGACACATGCACACAGACTCATGCACACAGACTCATGCACACAGACTCATGCACACAGACTCATGCACATAGACTCATGCACACAGACTCATGCACACAGACTCATGCACACAGACTCATGCACACAGACTCATGCACACAGACTCATGCACACAGACTCATGCACGCAGACTCATGCACACAGACTCATGCACACAGACACATACACACAGACTCATGCACACAGACTCATGCACACAGACTCATGCACACAGACTCATGCATGCAGACTCATGCACACAGACTCATGCACACAGACTCATGCACGCAGACTCATGCACACAGACACATACACACAGACTCATGCACACAGACTCATGCATGCAGACTCATGCACACAGACACATACACACAGACTCATGCACACAGACTCATGCATACAGACTCATGTACACAGACTTATTCACACAGACTCATGCACACAGACTCATGCACACAGACTCATGCACACAGACTCATGCACGCAGACTCATGCACACAGACACATACACACAGACTCATGCACACAGACTCATGCACGCAGACTCATGCACACAGACACATACACACAGACTCATGCACACAGACTCATGCACACAGACTCATGCACACAGACTCATGCACACAGACTCATGCACACAGACTCATGCACACAGACTCATGCACACAGACACATACACACAGACTCATGCACACAGACTCATGCACGCAGACTCATGCACACAGACACATACACACAGACTCATGCATACAGACTCATGTACACAGACTCATGCACACAGACTCATGCACGCAGACTCATGCACACAGACACATACATACAGACTCATGCACACAGACTCATGCACACACTATGCACACGGACTCATGCACACGGACTCATGCACACACTATGCACACGGACTCATGCACACGGACTCATGCACACACTATGCACACAGACTCATGCACACGGACTCATGCACACAGACTCATGCACACAGACTCATGCACACACTTATGCACACACATAAATACACATGCACACATGTGCAAGGCTACTCGGCATTATTCACATGTAAGTCTCATTGGAGAAGAGTGGGTAGTTGTCATTGACATCCACCACTTGCACAGTGATGCTGAGATAGTCAAAGAACAGGGAATCATTCACAACCACCAACAGTGTGTAACTGCGAAGATCCAAGTCAAAGTCTAACTGTTTAGTAGTGTTGATGAGACGTCTGTCGCTGTTGGAAGGAAGAAATTAGAGAAGTTATTTGAAAGATATTATGAGATGTAGCTGGTTGTGTGGCATTTACTTACTGGTCAATAACAAAACGACGTAAATCATTGCCACTTGAAAAGTAAAAGTTCAGGTCATTGAGAGTGCCATCTCCATCCTCAACCTACACAGTAGCACAGCAGAGGTAACACAGAAGCTGCCACAGCTGAGCCACTAGACACACTACCTGAAGATGGAAAACAGTGAGAGGTTCCAGCTGTTCTTCTTCCACCATGACACTAGCAAACTCCAATGCAAATCCATCTCTGTCAACAAATGAAGGCTGATTGTCATTTATATTATCTACGGCAACTTCCAGTGTCGTGAAATTAAACCTGCATGGACGTGAACACACACAGCAGCAATCAACACCAGCAGGAACAGTAGAAATCATACTAATAGCCATAGCAACAGCAACAGCAATAACAACAATGAACAAAAACAATGATAATAGCGATAAACAACAGCCAACGTCAACAACAGCAACAAAATTGAAATGTTGTACGTAAACAAGAGACCTTCTGTTGGTCAGATCATCAGCTAAGTCCTCCACTTTGATTGTCAGCACGTGCCTCTGTACTTGTTCATAGTCGAGTCTCTGTGTGGTTCTGATGAGTGCTACATTGCCTGATAAAGAAGCGATATTGAACATGCTGTTATCATCTCCTGCCACTATGCTGTATAACAGATGACCGAAGGAACCTTCATCACCATCCTCAGCAGCAACCTAAGGCAAACATCATCGAATGCTGAACAAGACCAGTGAAGTGAGAATTAGTGTGAATGCACATGTCAATATTTGTGTGTCAAGCGTGGGTCCCTATTCAACCACTTCACCTGCACTCCGAAGGTGACTACAATGTATGGGCTTATACTTGTCAGTTAGTCTATTCACAATAAGATACTCAGCGCATGTTTATATAATATCTTAACTTTGTAACTTCGTGTTATGAGCGTTGCCATGATATTATATGTTAGTACCTACAATAAGATACAATACTATCCACAACAAGATATTAACCACCTAATGATTTCCCCAAAGATTAAGAACAAGCTGGAGACCTTCCATATTGAAGTTAGTTATCTGCTATCCAAATACTTTCCAGTTCCAATGTCCTCAGATAATTGATTTCTTACAGTATTAACTTCTTTACAACAGAGGAATTGTTTTGTGAGCCAGTTAAATAAGGAGCTAATTCCTTGAGTAAGTAAGACCTAATCTCACGAGGAAGGTTATGAAGGAGCAAATTTCTCAAGGCTAATTAAGAAGGAACTAGCAAGGACTCTCAAGGACACCTTGCACTTGACTTTACTCACCAAAGTAGGTTCATCTATTTCATCTAAAGAATTATTTGGATATTCTTCTTGGAAAAAAGCTCCTTTAAACCAAGGATGAGAACAACTTTTGTGACAGGTTGACTATTGGCATCCTTCAGAGCCAGAATAACAGAGTTACTTAATCATAATGATTTCAAGGTATTTTACCATATTTTACCATGGCAGTTGTATCTGTATATATTTTATGTATCATAGAATAAGATAACTATATAGCTTGTGGCTTTATCATTAAGAAGATACAAACATGTATGCATCATAGATATATAGCTAGTGACTTTATCATTAAGAAGATACAAACATGTATGCATCATAGATATAGAGCTAGTGACTGCCATTATGAAGATACAAACATGTATGCATCATGCTACTGACTTTACCATTAAGAAGATACAAACATGTATGCGTCATAGATATATAGCTAGTGACTTTACCATTAAGAAGATACTGCATCATAGCTATATATAGCTAGTGACTGCCATTATGAAGATACAAACATGTATGCATCATAGCTAGTGACTTTACCGTTAAGAAGATACAAACATGTATGTATCAAAGATATATAGCTACTGACTACCATTATACCAAAGTAAAGATACAAATAAATCTGTAGAATTTCTCGTTTAAAGAGTAAGGCATACCTAACTTTCTATGTACCTCTCCACCCCCATCCCCCCCCCACCCCCATCCCCCCCCCCACCCCCCCCCCCCCCCCCCACACACACACAACACACACACACATAATTTGCATACATTATATTCACCTGTCATAACTGTCTAATGCCCTATTGGTTTCTCAATTCAGCAAAACACATTAAAAAGTGGTCAATTTCATGAACATGCTTATGTGTATGCAATATAGAGTCTAGTAGAGCTGAGTCAGCAATCAGCTGCACATTTCACAAAATAGCTGCACATTTTCGTGCCAAAAGGAAATCAATCCTCAGAATCTTATAACAACAGTTAATACTACAGACCTTGAACAAAACAGGCTAACTACTTCTGTTGTAAGTGTCCATGTGTGGATATGAATGCATAGGCAAATATGCATACTAAACGTGGTGATTGGTTAGTTCTGCCGTTGAGCTGAGTAATGTCTTGTAGGAGGCTGCATGACTATAACAAATGTTTAATTGGATTGATTAACTAGTCAAAAAAGGAATAAAACAATAATTTACCAGTCAATGAGCACAGGAGACCCTTTACCTATAATAGGTAAAGGGTTTTGGTTTAAAAAATTGACAAGTCATTGTCATTTAGTCATATATAGTAGGTACATAATGTCTCATAATTACAACTTTTGTGCATAATAAAGAACAGTCTTCTGTTCATGCTGGCAAAGATATCTGCTATGGTCATCAAGCCTCAAGCTAGAAGCATATGAGGAAGATAACTAATTTCTGTTCACTTTCCTCGAGGAGAGAGGAAACTAACTCTGCACAGTGACTGTTAGCAGCCAATATTAGCAGAGCAATGCACTTTTTTATGTAAATGGTTAGAGGTCCTAATTCTCAAAAAAAAGTTTCACTTTATAAGGAGCGAGATTATTTAGAGAATGTAAAACCACAAACCAGAGGGTATATATATACCATATATAGAAGAGGATATACCATATATAGAAGAGGATATACCATATATAGAAGAGGGTATATATATATATATATACCATATATAGAAGAGGGTCATATATAGAAGAGGGTATATATATATATATATACCACATATAGAAGAAGGTATATATATATACCAGAATATATAGAAGAGGGTATATTTATACCATATATAGAAGAGGGTGTATATATATATACCATATATAGAAGAGGGTGTATATATATACCATATATAGAAGAGGGTTATATATACCATATATAGAAGACTATCCATTTCATGACCTCACTAGCTGTGCATACTATTCGAGGAAGTGTGGTACACATTCTAGAGAACACTTCAACACTGATAATATAGTTACCTCACAGTCAGCTACAGATTTACCATGGCTATTGAGGTGCTAGGGGGGGTGTTCTCTGCAATGGCCGCAGTATAGAGATCTTGTGTAAACCTCGGGTTGTTGTCATTGAGATTCTGTACTCTGACCTTCACTACAGTAGTGCCATTTCTTAGGCCTCCACCAACCACTTCTGTTGCCACCACCTACAGAGAAACACAGTGAACAATGGCAGTATATTTCCCTTTCTGCTCTGTGCCAGGCCATCTGAGTGTGATCTCTACAGAGTATACCCTCATTGTTAACCTATTGACTTATTTGTGTGCTCTGTAAAAAATAATTGCTATAACTTCTATAACTTCTTTAACTTTTTAATTTTCATATCATTACAATGCAAAAAGTTGCAGTTGTTTGGTATAAGAGTGCCTCCATTGAGGAGAGCAAACATAAGCTACATTGTGCTATATTTATATCTACAACAAAACTTACAGCACAGAAACCAAGCCAGGAGCAAACCCTTTCTCACAAGACAGAATTATTCGAGGAAGTATACGTGCCCTCTTCAGCTTTTCTCCAAAGCTCTTCCAGATGCAGCAGTAAAGGCCATGATGAGATAATTTATGACAACTGTTAGAACTGTTGGCACATTTTGCTCACATGCAGTCTAACAGGAAGTTAGTATTTTTATATTTGGTACAATAGTCTACTTGATATGGGCAGCAAGTCAAGAAATCCGGTGAATTGGATGCAAAAGCACCAAAATATTTATTAATAAAATATTTAACATAACTAACATAACTAACATGACTATTAATAAAACATTTAATATAACTATTAATAAAATATTTAATATAAAATTTAGTATGACTATTAATAAAATATTTAATATAACTATAAATAAAATATTTAATATAACTATTAATAAAATATTTAATATAACTATAAATAAAATATTTAATATAACTACAAATAAAATATTTAATATAACTATAAATAAAATATTTAATATAACTATTAATAAAATATTTAATATAACTACAAATAAAATATTTAATATAACTATTAATAAAATAACTATAAATAAAATATTTAATATAACTATTAATAAAATATTTGATATAACTATATAAATAAAATATTTAATATAATATTTAATATAACTATAAATAAAATATTTAATATAATATTTAATATAACTACAAATAAAATATTTAATATAACTATAAATAAAATATTTAATATAAAATATTTAATTTAACTATAAATAAAATATTTAATATAACTATAAATAAAATATTTAGTTATAATATTTAATATAACTATAAATAAAATATTTAGTTATAATATTTAATATAACTATAAATAAAATATTTAATATAACTATAAATGAAATATTTAGTTATAATATTTAATATAGCTATAAATAAAATATTTAATATAACTATAAATAAAATATTTAATTTAACTATAAATAAAATATTTAAAACATGTATAACGGCATAAAACAAAAGGAAAATACTTTCCACCTGCTCTCTTCTTAAACCCTCGGAAACAACGGAGCGCACATTTCTAATTCCATTATTAACTGCCAATGATGGGGGATTTAGAGGGATTTAGAACCATAAAAGTAAGGGTTTTAGAATCGATAGTAAGTTACTGGGTCACATGGAAACCATCATTAAAATTCTAACTACTTATAACATGAAAAGTGGATTTATATATTATTGTGAATGATGTCTGAGTTTATCAGTAGGCGCTTATGTCTGGTGGACAAACAGTTTAGTCTGTAGCAACACTTCTTCCACAAAGTTATTGTGGCTAAAAATCTCTTTACATCAAACCAGTTGTTGAAATATAACACTAACACACCATAAACTGGAAGTATCTGTCATCCACATCCTCATAATCAAGTTCTTCAGTGAGAAAGATGGCTGCTTCTCCAATCACTGAAGTGTTACCCACTTGAAAGGGAAGACTATCCACAGCACTAATGGGGTTGGCATTCACCAGGATGAAATCGAACTCTGCATGTACACCCTAATGATGAAACATTCACAAGAAACACACCTCATCAATAAACATTGGGCATTATTTTGGCACTGAAAACATAATATTCTCAACCTCTTCATATCTATTGTTAATGGATTTATAGGCCTAGTGAACCTGATACGACTGTTCCCTGAAGCAATGTTTGGTATGGGTGTTACAGTAAGTGAGAGCATATATTAAAATAAAGTATTTATACTTGCTTGCCAGCTGTTCTTACTTCATCATTGTCTGTTGCCATCACTGTCACTACTAAAGAGCCAGCAGCTGTATTCTCATCCACACTCGCCTCATAGAGTGGCTCCTCAAACTCAGGGAAATGATCATTGATATCAAACACAGTAACCATCACTGTAGTAAAGGCTCGCTTATTGGAGCTTGTGCTCTCTGAACCCTACAGTGAAACAGATGAAATTAAACTGTTCCCTGCTTAATAGAACAGAATGTACTGTAGAGAGGGATAAACATGGCAGAGCTTCCAACAAACACTTCCCCACTTCTTTTGTTAGTACTTCACTTGCATAATGAGATATCTAATTTCCTACCTGAACAGTGAGATTGTAGGAGCTGTGAATTTCTCTGTCCAGCTGTGCAACATTGATAGTGATCCAGCCAGTTGTCTCATTGATAGAGAAGCTTGGCACTCCATCAATCATAAGATTGCCAAAAAGGATCTGATACATGATGGAATCATTAATACCTTCATCTTGATCTCTGGCAGTCACACGGAGAAGAGTTTCTCCCTGCAATGAAACATCAAGAGGGAGCATTTCCAACAACATTAGCTATGGCCAAGTTTACAAAAACGAACTAAATATGCCTCTTCATAAAGTGATTTTCTAAATAATCAACTAGAAATTTGCTCTCTCAATAGATGCTCTAGCCTTCACCATTCTTGATGAAGGCACCTAGCCATCATTCTTGGAAGGCTAGAACACCTAGCCATCATTCTCGATGAAGGCTAGAGCACCTAGCCACACCTAGCCATCATTCTTGATGGATAGAGCACCTAGCTATCATTCTTGATGGAGGCTAGCTAGCCAAAACCTGGAGAGTAAATTTGAAGTTGATTATTGAGAAAGTGAGTTATGTCAATAGAAAGTTCATTGAGAATAAAATACTATTTTTCGTGAGTATGTATTTTTCGTGAGTATGTATTAAAACAAAATTTAGGGGGAGCATTTGTATTCCAAATGTGAACTTATGCTGCCTGATCTGAAAATGAAGTCTGTAGTAGCGAATATTTTTTGGTTCAACTTCAGCAAGCAATGAATCACCATTTAATCTAAAAGTTGTGAAAAGACTATTTCATAGAGTCAGCATCCTTGGCTCTATAACTACTTGTGCTTCACCTCAACAATGGTTGACTAACTAGCACAAGGGACAATGGATGCTTTCTCCTGAGGGTTGCAAACAAGTTGAAGAAAATATCCGAGCTACCTCAAAAGTTATTTCTTGACCAATGAAAGTGTGAGAGTTAAGCACTTGCTGGACTGATGAAAGTGTGAGAGTTAAGCACTTGCTGGACTGATGAAAGTGTGAGAGTTAAGCACTTGCTGGACTGATGAAAGTGTGAGAGTTAAGCACTTGCTGGACTGATGAAAGTGTGAGAGTTAAGCACTTGCTGGACTGATGAAAGTGTGAGAGTTAAGCACTTGCTGGACTGATGAAAGTGTGAGAGTTAAGCACTTGCTGGACTTATGAAAGTGTGAGAGTTAAGCACTTGCTGGACTTATGAAAGTGTGAGAGTTAAGCACTTGCTGGACTTATGAAAGTGTGAGAGTTAAGCACTTGCTGGACTTATGAAAGTGTGAGAGCTAAGCACTTGCTGGACTTATGAAAGTGTGAGAACTAAGCGCTGAGTGTATGATTTGGGTAGATCTACTGGTGCAATCATCATAAGAATGACTAGCATTACCATAGTGATGTTCTCAAAGACATCTCTTTGATAAGAATTTTGCAGAAATACTGGGTCCAGGTCATTGATGTCTCTGACTTCGACATGGAGAAAGGCAACAGCAGTAATGCTGTTGTTGCTATTAGCACGGTCCTAATAGAGAATCATAATAAGGTGTTAAACAACAACAACATCAGGAACAACAATGAAAGTTGTCGACTTCCACTTACAGTAGCTAGAACTGTTATGGTGTGCTCTCTACCTCCAGGTACGTCATAGTTCAGACTCTTGGCTAAATCTATACGACCAAGACCAGGATCAATCTCAAAGAATGGGCCCTCTTCCTGCAAGTCAAACATGGCAGTACAAACATATCGCACAGCTACTAGGGATTAAATTGAACTACTCCAATAATTGCATACCATGTTACTTTCCCTTAGTTCATAAAGGATGTTTGCATTCAAGCCCTGGTCCGGATCGGTTGCTTGTACGAAGAAGACATGGTTACCAACTGCAGTATTCTGTAGAGATCAACACTGTGATGGTAGAAAGATACAGAGACATGCACAGAGAGATGTACTCATGCACACACCTCATCTAGTGTGATGGAGGCGTTCAGGTTGAGTATAATGGGAGCATTGTCATTGATGTCTGTGATAATGATTATGATCTGCACACTCTCTACAGCATTAGACGTGTCCCGCACAGATGCTTGGAAGCTCAACACGAAATTGGGCAATGCCTGTCAGAATGGAAATAAAATATTTCACCACATAAAGTAGTTAACTATGCACACATACCCCACAACCTGGAGGGAAAATTATGTACTGAATTTAGTGCTTTGTAAAACTCATCAATGTGATGAACATTGTGAGCATGACAAGAGCTTCCTCAAGACACATAGTTTCATCAGAGGGAGAGCAATGTTGTATGTGGCTATAGCCATTCCCCATCATGGTATGTGTGGCTGTGTTCATGTAATGCCCACCATGGTGGTATGTGTTAGGGTCATGTGATGCCAACCATGTTATGTGTGGCTATAGCATCAGGAAGTGTTGCTAGTACACCCTGCATTGGTTTAATCCACTTTTTTTAATTGGCAGATGGCAACAAAAAAACCCTAGTCATCTTAAAACAATGGCAGCTTCTCCTCAGCTAAATGGTGCTTGCTGTGCTGCTAGTGACCACAAAAGATTCTAATCCTTTGCTAAGGTTGTAAGAAAGTGTGAAAACATACTTGAAACTCATCCTCATAGATTTTCTATGCTATACCTCTGCTATTCTCCTTTAAATAACTAATATATCCACTCATGTTTTCCCTTGCAACTAGTATACACAATATATGTTCTTAGCATAACTAGTATACACAATATGTCCACTCATGTTTTCCCTTGCATAACTAGTATACTCAATATGTCCACTCATGTTCTCCCTTGCAACTAGTATAAACAATATGTCCACTCATTTTCTCCCTTGCATAACTAGTATACACAATATGTCCACTCATGTTCTCCCTTGCATAACTAGTATACACAATATGTCCACTCATGTTCTCCCTTGCGTAACTAGTATAAACAATGTCCACTCATGTTCTCCCTTGCATAACTAGTATACACAATATGTCCACTCATGTTTTCCCTTGCATAACTAGTATACACAATATGTCCACTCATGTTTTCCCTTGCATAACTAGTATACACAATATGTCCACTCATGTTCTCCCTTGCATAACTAGTATACACAATATGTCCACTCATGTTCTCCCTTGCATAACTAGTATACACAATATGTCCACTCATGTTTTCCCTTGCATAACTAGTATACACAATATGTCCACTCATGTTTTCCCTTGCATAACTAGTATACACAATATGTGCACTCATGTTCTCCCTTGCATAACTAGTATACACAATATGTCCACTCATGTTCTCCCTTGCATAACTAGTATACACAACTAGTATACACAATATGTCCACTCATGTTCTCCCTTGCATAACTAGTATACACTATGTCCACTCATGTTTTCCCTTGCATAACTAGTATACACAATATGTCCACTCATGTTCTCCCTTGCATAACTAGTATACACAATGTCCACTCATGTTCTCCCCTGCATAACTAGTATACACAATATGTCCACTCATGTTTTCCCTTGCATAACTAGTATACACAATATGTGCACTCATGTTCTCCCCTGCATAACTAGTATACACAATATGTCCACTCATGTTCTCCCTTGCATAACTAGTATACACAATATGTCCACTCATGTTCTCCCTTGCATAACTAGTATACACAATATGTCCACTCATGTTCTCCCTTGCATAACTAGTATACACAATATGTCCACTCATGTTTTCCCTTGCATAACTAGTATACACAATATGTCCACTCATGTTTTCCCTTGCATAACTAGTATACACAATATGTCCACTCATGTTCTCCCTTGCATAACTAGTATACACAATATGTCCACTCATGTTCTCCCTTGCATAACTAGTATACACAATATGTCCACTCATGTTCTCCCTTGCATAACTAGTATACAATATGTCCACTCATAGAGAAATTTTAGTGTATAAAACTCCAAATATTTGAACAAACATTGACTAATCTGTTTCCTGTGGACAGTTCTGCTATTTGGTTTGTAGAGTTCTTGCTCCTGGACACTTACTAAGTCCAAAGGTGGCCTCTAGCTTATCACTCAAATACCTACTGCCTGGCCTGAGCAGTTCTCCTTTTATTAAGTTCTTGTGAGACTATAGCTGACCCTCCGACAGGATGTGGTGTTTGCAGAGTGAACAAGACAAAACATTTAGAAAATTGTTATAATTCCTGGAAAGTTTTTCTAAAACCCTGTGACTTGGTGTAGTCCTCCACTGGTAATCTGCAATATTCAGGAGGAAAGAAAAGAAGATGAGGAAGAAACTAAACAACAAATATTCTCAATGAACTCTCAGAGTTGACACAGTAATAATTACAATGACCTTCTCAATAATCAACTTGAAATTGTATTCTTTTGACTTTGGAGCCTTCATCAGGAATAATTCCTGATGAAGGCTAGAGCAAATGTCAAGAGAATACAATTTCAAGTTGATTATTGAGAAGGTTATTGTATTTATTGTGGATGAGCCACTTTACTTAAACTGTCTAGTCATTCTGGCTCTCTTCATGAGTGGAACTTAATAAACACCTACAAGTCACATGCATGGTGCTGACTTACTAGAACACTTTGATGTAGCTATGTGTGTGTGGCATAGCTAGGCTATAATGAACCTCTGCCCTGTTCCAATGTGTTAGTCTTGCTATCTGGTGTTGTGATTAAAGCAATATATATATATAATAGTGATAATAATAATAATAATAATAATAGTAATAATGGTAATAATAATAATAGTGATAATAATAGTGATAATAATAATAATAATAATAATAATAATAATAATAATAATAATAATAATAATAATAATAATAATAATAATAATAATAATAATAATAATAATAATAATAATAATAATAATAGTAATAGTAATAGTAATAATAATAATAATAATAATAATAATATAATAATAATAATAATAATAATAATAATAATAATAATAATAATAATAATAATAATAATAATAATAATAATAATAATAATAATAATAATAATAATAATAATAATAATAATAATAATAATAATAATAATAATAATAATAATAATAATAATAATAATAATAGTAATAATAGTAATAATAGTAATAATAGTAATAGTAATAGTATTAATAATAGTAATAGTATAAATAATAGTAATAATAATAATAGTAGTAGTAGTAGTAGTACTAGTAGTAGTAGTAGCAACAACAACAACAACAACAACAAGTAAATAATGTTAATGTCAATTTATTTGAGGTTAGTTGTCACAATTATGCTATAATTATAGAATGGAAATACAATAAGCTGCAGTTTAGTATAAGAATCAGCTCCACTGAAGAAAGCAAACAAAAGCTATGCAGTGCTACGTCTCTATGTCTACAACAAAACTTGTAGCAAAGAAATCCATGCTGGAGCAAAGGAATTCAGTGGGTTCTGGTAAGCATAATGCAGGAAGGGACTTGTTCACAAAAGCAGTAAGTAAAGATCATTAGCCATTTAAATTCTTCTTTAATTTCGCTTGCTCGTCCCGTCCAACCAGAAATAAAGTTTGATAACTGTTTTAAAAATAGAACAGTCTATTGAGCATGTGCACACACCAAGAATAGGTGTGTTGTTCAAGTTCTTAAATTTCTTTCCTAACAATGTCCGGGTTTGCGCCATATGGCATGCTATCTTTGGGTAGCTATGGACATGTATATGTAATGCCCACCACCCTGTGTTGCATAGGCATGTATATAATACCCACCACACTATGTTGCTATGGGCATGTATACAGACTTCTCAACTTATATTGCTACTTAGTGTGAGATTTCATGCTAAAGTGGAGTGAGAAATGCTCTGGTTGGAGTGAGACATGGGAGATGCACATTTGTATTGATCATTCAGAGCTGATACTGCAGCTTCAAATAACCATTACATGGCCTACTGAATAATATCTAATGTCTATCATTTATCGGCAGCTGTGTGGACCAAGGAAGAGCAAGCATCTGCAAATAACCTTCCATAATCAAATTTTTATTTCTCTCAGTCATAACTATACTAATATGTTTGTTCTTTTCTGCTCCATCATTTCCACTTTTGTCAATCATCAATCCCCTGGGTATATAGCACACACTAGATTAGCAGTTATATATTATAAGGAATTATGTATCCTCTGCTATATATAAGAAAGAGGTATAAAACATTTCTTATGCAATACATTCATTTTGTCACTCATCTATCCCCTGGGAGTGTTGGTATTATAATATTATTACATTGACTTGTCATTTGAACTACTTATACTATACTGTAAGGTAAAGAAAGAAGTTTTTACATTCATATATTGCATGCAAGATGCACAGTTTATTGTCGGTTTTTATGCTGCTGGTTATAAAAAGTTGTAGCCTTCTTAGCTTCTTTAAGAACTT
Source organism: Cladorhizidae sp. MBARI D1340-BT2 (assembly GCA_028752905.1). Lineage (NCBI taxonomy): Eukaryota > Metazoa > Porifera > Demospongiae > Poecilosclerida > Cladorhizidae > Cladorhizidae sp. MBARI D1340-BT2. The sequence goes on from JAQNBH010000012.1 coordinate 655,249, forward strand.
CTGATGGAATCCAGCTAAGTGGGTTCTCGATATGCGTCTTCACTGTGATAAGGGATGAAAGTGTACCATCCAGACTCAGGGAACTTCTACTTGGTGTCTTGTTCTTGTTGATAAGGGAAAAAATTCGTTCTTCCTCTGCATTTGAATGCTGTATGGTCAATACAACATTTGCAACTTTAAACAAAAGATCATATTCAAAACAGCTCAAACCAGGTTTCTTCATTTCTCTCAGATGCCCCCAAAACATGTCCACACGATACAGTTCTTCAGCATTGAAGCCAACTGTGTCTTTTAGAGTTTGAGGGGAAGATCTTCTTCTGTCATTGTTTGGTAGCGCCAAATCTCGGTTGGGCGTGGCGTGGGATAGAGAATAATAGACTAATGTGATATACTAGTATAAGGATCCCTTACGTGTTATGTCATTCAGTATTGAATACTATCATTTATGGTCGATGAACATTTAATCATAGATACGCAAATGGGAGTTGTCCCTATTTATCTAGTGAGAAATAGGTAAGTGATCGTGAGAGCGTCAGAAAAGTCCTGAAATCGTGTGAGACACGACCAAATCATGTGACTTGAGAGGTCTGATGTATATAATGCCCACCACACTTTGTTGCTATAGGCATGTATATAATACCCACCACACTGTGTTGCTATAGGCATGTATATAATGCCCACCACCCTGTGTTGCTATAGGCATGTATATAATGCCCACCACAGTGTGTTGCTATAGGCATGTATATAATGCCCACCACAGTGTGTTGCTATAGGCATGTATATAATGCCCACCACCCTGTGTTGCTATAGGCATGTATATAATGCCCACCACAGTGTGTTGCTATAGGCATGTATATAATGCCCACCACACTGTGTTGCTATAGGCATGTATATAATGCCCACCACACTGTGTTGCTATAGGCATGTATATAATGCCCACCACAGTGTGTTGCTATAGGCATGTATATAATGCCCACCACACTGTGTTGCTATAGGCATGTATATAATACCCACCACACTGTGTTGCTATAGGCATGTATATAATGCCCACCACACTGTGTTGCTATAGGCATGTATGTAATGCCCACCACACTATGTTGCTATAGGCATGTATATAATACCCACCACACTGTGTTGCTATAGGCATGTATATAATGCCCACCACAGTGTTGCTATAGCAGACGTTCCAACCCCCAGAGATGAAAATTAGGGAGGCTTCGCCTAAATTACAAGAAAATTCGGTAGATTTTGCATAAATTAGGGAGATTTCTCGCAATTCTTGTGTATAGCGTTACAGAAACAATGTAAATATTTATAAAAAGTTAAATATAATGATAAAATTCACTTCATCCAACTAGAATAAAGAAGTATATAGGTAGCAAAATCAATAGGAATAGTATAAGTCGCACACTGAATAGAAGTCGCTCTGAAAGCCGAACTCCAAATGGAGCACACCAAGTTAATATACCGCTCTTGCACACGCGCAGTCGTTTATCATTAGCTTGTCTGCCGAGATCAAGAAATCATTTCGTGCTTGTGGCATCACTGTGAAGGTGGACCAGGACGGGTCTGAAGATGGAGAAATTCACTGCCTCAAAGTAGTTAGCTATCCCAGCCAGCTGTTGGAAGGAAGTGACAGCGGAGAAGATCGATTTGCTTTCTTGGATGAAGAGGATGAAGAACAGATCGAACATAACGAACTCATTGTAGATTACGATAGTGATTAAGAACTCTTCCCAGCCAACTAATGCCTAGCTCAATGTCAATCACAACCACAATGACGCACCAAAAAAATGCGTCAGGCGAAGACTGGCTTGGCACTGCGCAAGCGCAATGCTTGAAAGTCGCAACTTGAACTGAATGCAAGTCGACTATAATTATTATAACATTGGCTCAAGTCGGCATAAGTCCGTGTGTAACTGCCACGGTCGCGGTGATTGTGGAAGGGAAAAACAACAGTCTGTAGGATTTGTGATAGTCTATGGATTTGTGTTAGCTGCTAGTCCAGCTGGATTTTTAAAAATCGGGAGAATTTTATGAAAATCGGGAGATCGGGAGATTGGGTCCAAATTCGGGAGAGTCCCGAAAAAATCGGAAGGGTTGGAACGTCTGCTATAGGCATGTATATAATGCCCACCACACTGTGTTGCTATAGGCATGTATATAATGCCACCACCCTGTGTTGCTTTAGGCATGTATATAATGCCCACCACACTGTGTTGCTACAGGCATGTATATAATGCCCACCACACTGTGTTGCTATAGGCATGTATATAATGCCCACCACAGTGTGTTGCTATAGGCATGTATATAATGCCCACCACACTGTGTTGCTATAGGCATGTATATAATGCCCACCACACTGTGTTGCTATAGGCATGTATATAATGCCCACCACACTGTGTTGCTATAGGCATGTATATAATGCCCACCACAGTGTGTTGCTATAGGCATGTATATAATGCCCACCACACTGTGTTGGCATGTATATAATGCCCACCACACTGTGTTGCTATAGGCATGTATATAATACCCACCACACTGTGTTGCTATAGGCATGTATTTAATCCCACCACACTGTGTTGCTATGTATACCTACCACATATGGCCATAGGCATGTTATGTAATGCCCACCAGGGTGTAGCTAAAGGCATGTATATCAATGTGTGGCTATAGACATGTGTAATAATGCCTACTACAGGGTGTGCTATATCGTGTATGTGTGTGTGTTGTGTGAGTGTGTACATGGTATGTGTATGCAAGTGTGAGGGCGTGATGTGTGGTGTGTGTGTTTGTGTGTGAATATTTGTGTGCATGTGTGGGTAGTAACTATACAATGAACTCTCAGTTGACACAATAACATTACAATGACCTTCACAATAATCAACTTCAAATTGCATTCTTTTGGACTATATGCTCTAGCCTTTCATCGGGAATAATGAGATGCTAAGGCTCTCGTGAGTCTTAGCGTCTCATGAAGGCTAGAACATCTAGTGGAAACATCGACAGAATACAATTTCAAGTTGATTATTGAGAACGTTCTTGTAATAAACTTCTTATTGCACTTATGCAGTATGTCAATTACCTCTCTGTCCAAATTCTGTGCAAGGGTGATGACTCCACTCTCTTCATTGATCAGGAAGAAGGGAGTGTTGGCATGGGTAGGGAGGAAATAGACGATATCATCTCCTTCATGATCAGTGGCAATCACTTGACCAATAACAGTCCCTACATGCAAAGTTAGAAAATGGATCATTTAAGACAGTGTCTACTTCCAAGTGTGGATAGTTCTTTATAGCTCTAGCGTACTTCAATGTATAAACATATCATCTTGTACAACAATGACAAAGCTGGTAGTGACAGGTATATGCATTCAGATCTAGTCATGCAACTGGTTGATGAGAGCACCTTGAAGTGGAATACCTTGCCTCACCTAAAATAAGTAGTCTAGTAAGCTCTTACAATATTTCATTATGCAGATACTGCATAGACCTACTCAAGTGCATACCTGCTCTATGAAGACACTGCATAGACCTACTCAAGTGCATACATACTCTATGGAGACACTCGTCAAGTGTATACTGGATCTAAAACTTCAGTTCTGCCAACTATATCGACAATCTTCTATAAAAAATTAATAACCGAAAAAAATTATATGTGCATTTGTAGAAATATGGTGGGTGCTTTATCAGGCATGTGTTAATAAACCCTAGGGGCATACGTAGGATTTAGGAATTCTGGAGGTGGTTGCTCTCTGCCAAGGAGGTGGATAAAATTATAACGAGATAGGCAAAAATCTACATAAAAAAGGTATTCTATTAGAAAACTTATTCTGTTCCATTCTGACACTAGTTAAAAAAATTATATTAGAAGCCTGCCTGTACACTGAAGCAATGGTTCTGCTGAACAGAAGGCATGGTCTGACTCGCAGATACTAGCAAGTTATAGTCTGGCTCATTGACACGGCAAAGGTTAGGCTGTCAAGCTGAAAGATTGATGTGTTGTCAGGCTTGTCAGACCTGTTTTAAAATCTTATCATTATCATGTGTTCTATAGACTTCTTTTGTGTGCTAACAATTTCTTGTTTTTCTTCTTTAATTTCAGAATTCATTATCATGGTAATAATTTAAGCTTCTTTAACTTTGGTGAGCAAATTTATGCAACACTGAGCATGTATTGGAGCTAAAAAATAGTTCTGTTGGTTTTGAACCAACCAAAATACTAATTAGTGAGTCATAGATGGGCCAAACTACAATTTTGGCCATATCCATTCAAGCCAAGGTCAGCAAAAACGTCTTAGTCTTAGTTCAGGCTCATGCAATCTTAGTCTTAGCGCAGACTCATGCAGTCTTAGTCTTAGCTCAGGCTCATGCAGTCTTAGTCTGCGCTCAGGCTCATGCAGTCTTAGTCTGAGCTCAGGCTCATGCAGTCTTAGTCTGAGCTCAGACTCATGCAGTCTTAGTCTGAGCTCAGCCCTCATGTCTGAGATCAGACCTCATGCAGTCTTAGTCTTAGCTCAGGCTCATGCAGTATTAGTCTGAGCTCAGACTCATGCAGTCTTAGTCTGAGCTCAGCCCTCATGCAGTCTTAGTCTGAGATCAGACCTCATGCAGTCTTAGTCTGAGCTCAGGCTCATGCAGTCTTAGTCTGAGCTCAGGCTCATGCAGTCTTAGTCTGAGCTCAGGCCTCATGCAGTCTTAGTCTGAGCTCAGGCCTCATGCAGTCTTAGTCTGAGCTCAGCCCTCATGCAGTCTTAGTCTAAGCTCAGGCTCATGCAGTCTTAGTCTGAGCTCAGGCTCATGCAGTCTTAGTCTGAGCTCAGGCTCATGCAGTCTTAGTCTGAGCTCAGGCTCATGCAGTCTTAGTCTGAGCTCAGACTCATGCAGTCTTAGTCTGAGCTCAGGCCTCATGCAGTCTTAGTCTGAGCTCAGGCCTCATGCAGTCTTAGTCTGAGCTCAGGCTCATGCAGTCTTAGTCTGAGCTCTGGCCTCATGCAGTCTTAGTCTGAGCTCAGGCCTCATGCAGTCTTAGTCTGAGCTCAGGCCTCATGCAGTCTTAGTCTGAGCTCAGCCCTCATGCAGTCTTAGTCTAAGCTCAGGCTCATGCAGTCTTAGTCTGAGCTCGGGCCTCATGCAGTCTTAGTTTGAGCTCAGGCTCATGCAGTCTTAGTCTGAGCTCTGGCCTCATGCAGTCTTAGTCTAAGCTCAGGCCTCATGCAGTCTTAGTCTGAGCTCAGGCCTCATGCAGTCTTAGTCTTAGCTCAGCCCTCATGCAGTCTTAGTCTAAGCTCAGGCTCATGCCGTCTTAGTCTGAGCTCAGGCTCATGCAGTCTTAGTCTGAGCTCAGCCCTCATGCAGTCTTAGTCCAGTCTTAGTCTGAGCTCAGGCTCATGCAGTCTTAGTCTGAGCTCAGGCCTCATGCAGTCTTAGTCTGAGCTCAGACTCATGCAGTCTTAGTCTGAGCTCGGGCCTCATGCAGTCTTAGTCTGAGCTCAGACTCATGCAGTCTTAGTCTGAGCTCGGGCCTCATGCAGTCTTAGTCTGAGCTCAGGCCTCATGCAGTCTTAGTCTGAGCTCAGACTCATGCAGTCTTAGTCTGAGCTCAGACTCATGCAGTCTTAGTCTGAGCTCAGGCCTTATGCAGTCTTAGTCTGAGCTCAGGCTCATGCAGTCTTAGTCTGAGCTCAGGCTCATGCAGTCTTAGTCTGAGCTCAGGCTCATGCAGTCTTAGTCTGAGCTCAGGCTCATGCAGTCTTAGTCTGAGCTCAGGCTCATGCAGTCTTAGTCTGAGCTCAGGCATCATGCAGTCTTAGTCTGAGCTCAGGCTCATGCAGTCTTAGTCTGAGCTCAGCCCTCATGCAGTCTTAGTCTGAGCTCAGGCTCATGCAGTCTTAGTCTGAGCTCAGGCGCCTCATGCAGTCTTAGTCTGAGCTCAGGCCGCTACAGTCACTGACTAGAGTGCCTTCCTTCTTTTTCTGAATTAATAATATATAGAGCACTTCCAAGCTGGTCGCCTTTAGCACGAATATCAAGGGTTCTTGCAAACACTTGAAGTTTGGCATCATTCCTTCATATCTCTGTTGTCTTTCAATGCCTTACTCTTCTGTGAATCCAGTTTGAATGGTTTCTTCCCATTTCTTGCCAACAATAGATAACTACAACTCAATAGATAAAACTATGCTCGTCCTTTTGCTGGCCCTAATGAACTAATTTTTTTCCTCATACAAATATTTAGCCCACCCCAACCCCAACTAATTTCCCCATGGATGACCATTACCATGTTTTACTCTTTTACTAAGTTTGGATAAACCGAGTGTTCCGATAATCAAAGTTTGGGTATGGGAGAGTCTACTATACTTACATATAGGCTCATTTATTACACAGCTATATATAGAACACACAACTCATTTATTACATACCTATATTATATAGAACATATGGCTCATTTAATACATAGGAGTGTGTATATATATATATATAGAACATAACCATATAATATATAGAGAGAGTACATGGCTCATTTATTACATACCTATACATAGTACATATGATATGATTTATTACATACCTATATATAGCCCATATAGTTACATAGCTTATATAGAACGTATGGTTCATTTATTACATAGCAGAACACATGGTTCATTTATTACATAGCTAAACACATGGTTCACACCTATATATAACATATGGTACATTTATTACATACCTATATTTAGGATGTAGAGCTATTTATTACATACTTATATATAAAACATATGGTTCATTTATATATATCTATATATATTTGTGAGTGATATCTAAGTTTCCTCGTATAGGCCTTGCAGTGGCAACAGTTAACATATATAATATGTCTTCATACAGTCTTCTGTATAGGAGCTAATAACCTGATGGCTTTGTCCCTCCCACTACGATAAGCATAACAAACCAATTGAAGATTCCTCTTCTAAAAAGAAGTGGTAGGATGCAGCAGAGAACTGTGGTGGCAAGTTGAAATCTGTTAGATGAACATACGACCACAAAAAGCAATAATTTAAAAATAGGTGCTACACCATTTTGGGGGAGATCAGTCATGTTTAGTGCATACATAGCTCAAAATGTTGGTCAAAATATTTGACCATCTAACATTACAGTATCAAAGTTGGTGTGGATAGGATCACTCATGGCAAGATTTAGTAGAGATTTCAAAACTTTTCAATTTGCTAGTTGTTGGCCCCACAAGGACTTGCCAACAAAAGAAACATGACTATATTAACATGAAAGATCACTTGATAAACTCATTATTAAAAAGCATTATAATAGTGGTTGCCATGCATATATGCATCAGTTATTCCTATGCACTATGTACCAGTTCCATAGAGAGTAGCAGTGCATGTGCTAACCTTACTAAGATTGATAACATTTTCTGCATCATGACAAAATTGATGTATCTCATCTCCATGGCATGTTGATGGATTGAGTAGCTATGTCAGAATGAAACTCTATCATCTTTTTCTCTAGCAATTAGCCACACAGTCAGTTCTCACCTGCCTGTGCAGCCAGATTCCTTGTAGTCACTTTGAATCTGCTGGACTTCATCTTTATGATGACCATTCCCAGTTTACATAAGCCTGCTATATTTAAGGAGGCTGACCAGTTCATATTTTGGGTGAACATTTAGCGTGAGCTAAAACAAAAAGAACTTTAGCCCAAATTATTCTTCAATCACAAAAAGCAAAATTGATACACACTAGTCAGCTGAAATATTCTCTGAGTCATGTGAGCCATCACGGGTGTGGTGCCACAGGACCCCCCTCCCCCCCCCCCCCCCCCCCAGTGAAGGGAAGTGAAATGTTCAAAGCCTACTCATAGTGGGAAGGGGCTCCTAGAGGTCGACCATAGCGGGAAGTAGGCAGTGGTGCCAGATCAGTCTTGGGAGAAGATGATGAGGACCTGAAGGGTAGTGGCCCAGCCGGTGCTGGGGGAGCAGTGCTGCTGAATCCATATGCAACTTTGAGACGATCGATAGACACCGATTCTGGATGCCCGTTAATATCAAGGATAAAGAACTTGTCTGCGGCCTCCATGATCTTAAAAGGTCCTGAGTAGGGTCACTGTAGTGGGTCGCGGTGAGCGCCATGACGGACATAGACAAAACTTGTGGCGGCCAAATTGGTTGGCGTGAAAGTGGGGTGATGGCCATGGAACACCGGAGGTGGTGGCAGTGCTGAATGCATAAACTGTTGCAGATTCCGGAAGAATTCTGTATGGGGTGGCGCTGCAGGTTCCTGATGATGGCATAAATTCACCCGGCAGGTGCAAGGATGCACCATATACTAGATCGGCTGCGGAGCATCCAGAATCTTCCCGCCAAGCCGTCCTGATGCCCAGGAGGACCAGGGGGAGTTCATCCATCCAATTGGGTCCGCTAAGCCGTGCTTTGAGGGATGCCTTGATTTGTTGATGGAGGAGCTCTACCATGCCATTGGCCTGGGGATGGTAAGCTGTGGTGGTAGAGGCTGAGATCCCGAGGAGAGAGTTAAGGGCAGCCCACAGATGTGAGGTGAACTGGGGGCCCCGGTCGGAGAGGAAGTCACCCGGTACACCGAAGCATCCAGTGCCGGAGGAGTGCCCAGGCACATGTCTCGGTTTTTGCATCTGGCATTGGGATGGCCTGCCAGTGGCTGAACCTATCAATGACGGTGAAGAGGTAGGTCATCCCCTCGGACACTGGGAGTCGGCCAACAATGTTAACATGGATGCTGCCACAACGTCGGTCTGGAGTGGCCCATTTGGTGAGGGGTGCATGAATATGTCATTGAATCTTAGATGCCTGACAGGCATGGCACTCTTTGCACCAGTGGCGAATGTCCCGTTTGAAACCGTGCCAAACAAATCGATATGAAATCGCTCGTTGAGTTGGACGGCTGCCAGGATAGGAGAGCATGAATGGCATCAAAGATGCGTCGTGTCCACCCCTGTGGGGGGATGACGGGTCTGGGAGCCCCTGTGGAGAGGTCACAGAGGACTGTGAAGTCATTGAATGGGACGTCCTCAAACTTGAGGGCTGTGATGGACGTCCTGGAGGCTGCAATCTCTGCGGAGGCTGCCTGATCAACTGGTAGTCAATAGTGGATAAGGTGATAGCAGAGATGGATGCGATGCGGGAGAAAGCATCTGCAACAATATTGTCCTTGCACTGATATGCTGCACATCAGTGGTGAATTCAGCAATGAAGGAAAGATGGCGTGTTTGGCGAGGTGACCGTTCCGTGGTGCTGGTAAATGTAAAGGTTAGAGGTTTGTGGTCTGTGAATACGGTGAAGGGATGGCCCTGGACATAGTGGCTGAAATGCTGATTGCTAAATAGATTGCGAGAAGCTCACGGTTGGAGGCACTGTACTTCTTCTCGGCATTAGGTAGTTTACGTGAAAAGAATGCCACTGGGCGCCAAACACCATCCAGTAGTTGTTCCATTTGACCGCCCACCGCCTTGTCCGAAGCGTCCACAGTGATGCTAGTCTGGGCTGAAGCATGAGGATGGTATAGGAGTGTAGCATTTGCTAGTACGGCCTTTGCTGTCTCAAATGCAAACTGGCATTCAGGAGTCCACGTGATGGATTGTCGCTGGACCTTTGTAGCCTCATGGAGAGGGCAAAGTTTGTCGGCCAGCTTGGGCATGGAACGGTGATAATAATTGAGCATGCCAAGGAAACATTGGAGGCTGGCTTTGGAGTCAGGGATCGGGAACTACTATATGGCATCGACCCTTGAGGCCAGTGGTGAAATGCCGGTGGCACTGACATGGAGGCCCAGGTAATCGAGTTTTTTGACACCAAAAACACATTTGGCCCTGTTGATGACCATGCTATTGGCAGAGAGAAGGCAGAAGACGTGGCACAGGTGCTCAACATGGGCTTTGGTGTTGGGGCTGGCTATCAAAATGTCATTAAGGTATACGAATGCGAAAGGGGTACCACGGAGGATCCCTTCCATTAACCTCTGAAATGCTTGAGACGCATTCTTTAGGCCAAAGGATATGCGGAGGAATTCCCATAGCCCAAAGGGTGTGATGATGGCTGTTTTGGGAACATCCTCGGGAGCGACCGGTATCTGATGGTAGCCGCGCATGAGGTCGATTTTGGAGAACATTTGCATGCCGTCCAAGTGGCTGTTCAAATCCTGGATGTGGGGAAGAGGATAGCAGTCATCCATAGTGATGTCGTTGAGCCGGCGGGAGTCTCCGAAAGGTCACCAACCACCGCCAGGTTTAGGGGCAATGTGAAGGGGGAAGGCCCAAGGAGAATTTGAGCGGCGAATGATCCCCCACTCTTCCAACTTGGCAAACTCTGCCTTAGCGATGGCCAGCTTCTCGGAGCCCAGGCGGCGAGCACGGGGATGAAGAGGAGGACCCTCAGTGATGATGTGATGTTCACGCCATGCTTGTTGATATCTGAGTCTTTGAACCGGGGGACAAGTAGGTCAGGGAACTCGTTGATAACTTGGTGAAAGACATTGGCCGAAGCGACGTAGAGACCAGCCATGGAGGGCTGGTGCGCCTGGTGGTTGTAGCTGGGATCGTGGTAAAGTCTGTCATGTCAATGTGGCATTTTCCAGCAAGATCCATGGCGAGGCAATTATTGAGGAAGAAGTCAGCACCCAATATAGGTTCTGTGACATTAGCAATGTTGACCTCCTGGGTGAAAGTGTGTCGTTTGCCCAGGAGGAGAGAGCCTTTGCATGTGCCCCATGTGGCGATCAGTGAGCCATTAGCGGCAACCAGTGGGGGTAGTGGGTGGCGCGACTTCTTGTCAGCAGCAGAAGCGGAGAACACGGAGATGTTTGCCCAACAATTGACAAGGTAGGAACGGCCGGAGTGGCGATCACACACCATCATCATATTTTTCTCTGCATGGCCAACCGCGGAGATTTTTAGCGGCCGGCCTGCCTGTTTTCCGAGACCGTAGAGGAGGTAGGAGAAACTGGAGACTAGGCAATGGGGATTAGGCGGCTCATGGGGCAGCCTTTGTGGCCACATTTCCGGGCTGCCTCACTGAACTTCCCATGGAAGAAACATAGCTGACCAGGTGGGGGTGGCTGAGTACTGACTGGGCGTTTCACCGCAGAAATGTAAGGGTGGGGAAGGTCACATTTGGTGGCTTCCATGATACGGTCGACCTGCCTGGCCAGATCATCAAGGTCAGGCAGGTCTGTGCCCACGAGGACACGACGGATCTCTGTGGGCAACTGAATGAGGAAGAGAGCACAGAGTAGCATTTCAGGGTTGGCGTTCAATGACCAGATGTGCTGTAGGAGGCCACTTGGTTCCTATCTCCAAGGCCAGAAGTTGATTGTCCTTTTCTTCCTGGGTTTTGGTGAAAGCCCCAACCAAGGCAGCTTTGAGGGACTCTACTGATTGGCAACTGGTGGGTGCAGTAATAGAGCTTCAACTTCACCAGCATTCTCATTGTTCAGGGCAGTGACGACATAGTTGTACTTTGTCTTGTCCGTGGTGATGTTCTGGGTATCAAACTGGGCCTCGACCTGTGCAAACCAGAGTTCAGGTCAGGCTGTTCAGAAGTTGGGAAGCTTGAGCGTGACGGCTTGAACATCTGTTGGGGCCACGTTGTTGAGTCCCTGAAGAGCCTCAGCGATGGCGGTGACGTCCTGCTGGGCATGGTGGGGAGAAGGTTGAGCGTATCTTTCAGTCGGGGTCACCACTTTAGCGTGAGCTAAAACAAAAAGAACTTTTGCACAAAATTATTCTTCAATCACAAAAACGAAAATTGATGCAAACTAGTCAGCTGAAATATTCTCTGATTCACGTGAGCCATCACGGGGGCGCCACAAACATATGAATATATATACATACAGAGATACATACATACGTCATGTGCAGGAATAACTAATTTTCCATCCAACTTCGCATTGAGAGCTTCCCTCATCAATGAATCTTTTCTGACATTGTCCTAGGGTCTGATAGAAATTTGGTTAATCAGGGGAATTATTTGGTATGAGATATGGCATGGGAGCGTGAGAGGGAGCCCAAAAGCATGTCTCATGCCCAAAGTATGAGAGTTGGCAATCCTGCAGTGAAGTGCTGACTAACTGGCTCCAGGCACACAAGCAATAGTCAAGCAATAGTCAAGTCATCCATTATGGACAGATACCTATATCAGCCAAGTTCATATTGATTATTGGCAGGCAGTTTATGGTTGAAGTGTTGGGAATATCCATATGCTTTTGAACTCTTTCAAGAAGTGTATTCTTTGCAATCTTGCCTCTGATTCCCTCTCGATTGGAGAGTAAGTTTATAGAACAGTGAAGTTTATAATAGATAGCTGTTCCCATATTTAATCGAATCAAGATGTGGATGGTAGGTAGTCCTGTATTAAGTAGGGATCTGCTTTCATTCTAGCTAGGAGCGAGCAATGCTTATCCAAAAAAAGCATCAACTGTCACTAGAACAGAACAGCATAGCTATGGCAGATTGATTCTCAAGGAATGTATGTGATCTTGATATTGATAATACCACTAAAAATGTGCCCTCTACGCTAATTCATTCGATGAAAATGTTGGGTAAGACATGCTGAATACAATAGTACTGAATATGCAATAGCTAGAGGGTGCGGTTTATTTGCATAAGTTGCCGATATTCCAACTATAGCAAAATGTATGCCATGCAGCAATTGATGCTCAAAGACCGTAAATAAATGACAGCAAGGCTTTACGGATGTTTATAGACTTATGGAATAGGCTATGACCTTCAGTAAAAACCTTGAACCAAGTTCTGAAAGTGCTAAGTTATGAGCTGAGGGACAAACCTCGGCCGATAAATAATGACTTACGGTAACAGCAGCAAAAATGACTAATAAGTCAGTGAGTGTGTCAAACATGGGTGTTTAATCATCCTTGATAAGCTGTTAACTTTATTTCAGAAACAAATGTATGAGTTGTACTTATGCTGGCTGGATAATACTGTAGGCTAGACTATATAAACAGCTGGCTGGATAATACTGTAGGCTAGACTATATAAACAGCTGGCTGGATAATACTGTAGGCTAGACTATATCAACAGCTGGCTGGATAATACTGTAGGCTAGACTATATAAACAGCTGGCTGGATAATACTGTAGGCTAGACTATATAAACAGCTGGCTGGATAATACTGTAGGCTAGACTATATAAACAGCTGGCTGGATAATACTGTAGGCTAGACTATATAAACAGCTGGCTGGATAATAGTGTAGGCTAGACTATATAAACAGCTGGCTGGATAATACTGTAGGCTAGACTACATAAACAGCTGGCTGGATAATACTGTAGGCTAGACTACATAAACAGCTGGCTGGATAATACTGTAGGCTAGACTACATAAACAGCTGGCTGGATAATACTGTAGGCTAGACTATATAAACAGCTGGCTAGATAGTTAGATATAAACAGAGCATTCATATTTCTGCAATAGCAGCAGCCTGCCACTATGTTGCAAGGTGGGAAATTATTGCAGACAAATTCAGATCAAATATTATAAGAAAGTCTGTGCGTCTGTCTGTCTGTGTCCTTTATGCACGGCCAGTCTAGGAAGCTCAAACACAGCAGGAAGGTGTATTTCTATAGGATTGACAGGGTTTATTTTGCATTCTGCACATGTGTTTTTTATTTTCATAACAATAGCACACAAATAATACAACAAAAACAACTAATCTGCAAGCCATGTTAGAGATCACCTATTGCAAACAGTTTGCTAGTGGCACTGCTTTTAGCCCTGCTCTATTTAGAAAAAAAATCTCAGTTGCTGGAATGCAGTATTTACAGAGGGCTATCACAGGTTCTGACATTTTTTTCTTTAATTTGTGTAAGTAGGTGGCTATCCATAGAAGGGTTCAGGAGAATAATGTCAGGGGAGTCAACACATGTAGGGTTAGACCCACGATCCTTATTTGCATTTTGTGTTCCTCTGCTTGATATTTTATCCTTTCTCGGGCAATGATGTGTTCCCCTGCTAGAGTTAAATATGGCTCGATCAAAACGGGCACATTCCATTAATTTCATGAGCTGTCTAACTGGATGTACTATTTGAGGGTGCGTACTATTTGAGGGTGAGTACTATTTGAGGGCGTGCTCTATTATTAAAGGCATTTGCAGAATAGTTGCACAAGATCACACAAGCTCGAACAGGTGATGATTACTGATAATATCAGTATTCATGCTTTAGGTGTCATCCTCTTCTCTAGTTTTGTCTTCTTGTCAGCTTCGTCACTTGCAAAGGTTGCGAAGGAATCATTGTTGGTCACTCCCATCTCTTTTCTGTCCTGTCTCAATGGCAATATTTCCTGCAGCACTTTCTGCTACTGGCCAAAGTTTACAGTGATGCTGTAATATCTGTCTTGAATGAAATGCCACAATTTCTATAAGAATTTGATCGCTTCAGTAGAGACAGATTACCGAGCCTTCTTCACGCACTCCAGCCAGAGCATTTTCCCTTGCACTTTTATAATTCCTACTGATGCATAGTCAAACTGAGGGCATGTATTACTTCATTTGAGGTAGTAAAAGGGAAGTCTAATCAAGAGAGCATTCTAATCGATGGTGTGGTCTAATCGAGCATATGTAGTACATGTATATATATATATAGACAGACATTAAGGGAGAGGTTCCAACTGCTCTATAGCACTGGAATACATGCTCTTACCAGATTAAGGATAATAGTGACCTTTCCAAATGCTTCACATGTGTGAAGCAAGGAAAAAGTTACTCTTTCCATCAGTAGGCATATATATATATCTATAGACACACACACACATATATGTATTACTTTTACATATTTTAATTTGTCTGTAAAAGAAAACAGTTGGAAATGTTTGAGATATTTCACTCCATCATATTAATCCCACTCAAGCCAGCAAGCCAGTTCTGTGCATCTGTTGTTCTCTATAATGTATACACACATAGCTAAGAACGTCCACGGATCCTACTGTACACCCCTCCTGAAGCTTCATAAAAACAACAACATAACACGTTGGACAGGGTTGGTCCAAACCTCTGCATGGTTACATCGCTGGTTGTGGTCAGCACTCCACATCAGAAGTGCAAGGTTTTTATATTGCATACCCCCTGCCAGTTCTTACCATCCTGCAAGGCTTTACCTCCTGGAAACCTGACATTGCCACTCCTTACCGTCCTGCAAGGCTTTCCTCCTGGAAACCTGACAATGCCAGTCCTTACCATCCTGCAAGGCTTTACCTCCAGGAAACCTGACAATGCCAGTTCTTACCATCCTGCAAGGCTTTACCTCCTGGAAACCTGACAATGCCAGTCCTTACCATCCTGCAAGGCTTTACCTCCTGGAAACCTGACAATGCCAGTCCTTACCATCCTGCAAGGCTTTACCTCCAGGAAACCTGACAATGCCAGTTCTTACCATCCTGCAAGGCTTTACCTCCTGGAAACCTGACAATGCCAGTCCTTACCATCCTGCAAGGCTTTACCTCCTGGAAACCTAACAATGCCAGTCCTTACCATCCTGCAAGGCTTTACCTCCTGGAAACCTGACAATGCCAGTCCTTACCATCCTGCAAGGCTTTACCTCCTGGAAACCTGACAATGCCAGTCCTTACCATCCTGCAAGGCTTTACCTCCAGGAAACCTGACAATGCCAGTCCTTACCATCCTGCAAGGCTTTACCTCCTGGAAACCTGACAATGCCAGTCCTTACCATCCTGCAAGGCTTTACCTCCAGGAAACCTGACAATGCCAGTCCTTACCATCCTGCAAGGCTTTACCTCCTGGAAACCTGACAATGCCAGTCTTTACCGTCCTGCAAGGCTTTACCTCCTGGAAACCTGACAATGCCAGTCCTTACCATCCTGCAAGGCTTTACCTCCTGGAAACCAGACAATGCCAGTTCTTACCGTCCTGCAAGGCTTTACCTCCTGGAAACCTAACGATGTTGTGACCATGAAAAGACTTAACAGAAGTTTGGCTTTGTAGTTCAAGTTTGACTTAGAAACTTTGCGATCTCACATCTACTATATTGCTTCATGTTTCCAGAATCTACAATAGTTATTTTTTGCAAATATTTTAAATAAGTTTTGTTGGAGTTGAATTAGTACTTATAATTGATATTACTTATTGTAGTTATCACCATCTTCATCATTATTATCATTTATTTATTTTATTTATTTTATAATTTATTTTAATTATTTATTTTTTAATTATTTATTTATTATTAAATAACGTGTTAAGGGGGGACATCTGCACTTTTTTTTAATTTTTTTTTTACCTGTGGTTACAACTTTAGAGCTCAGTAGATTCTGCAAACTTCATGGTATGGACTTGATATATAGCTCAAAAGATAGGTCTCTCTGTGTGCTCTCTTTTGATACTAAAATATGTTTCATAGGTATAACTATAGGCAAGTTACTAGACCCTAAAGCGGAGGGACTTCAAAAACCTGCACCCCAAAACCGCCGTTGGAAACCATTCTGAGATGCGAAGTGCAAAAAAATTAAAAATGGTACGAGTGGCTAGAGGAAGCTCTAGAGCATACAATGACTATATTGAGTAGGCGTGAAAAATTGATTACCTGGTCAAGCGCGCGGTTGGAAAATTGAAGGCGTTGATTTGGCGACGCCTTGTCAACGCCTTCAATTTTCCAACCGCGCGCTTGACCAGGTAATCAATTTTTCACGCCTACTCAATATAGTCATTGTATGCTCTAGAGCTTCCTCTAGCCACTCGTACCATTTTTAATTTTTTTGCACTTCGCATCTCAGAATGGTTTCCAACGGCGGTTTTGGGGTGCAGGTTTTTGAAGTCCCTCCGCTTTAGGGTGTAGTAACTTGCCTATAGTTATACCTATGAAACATATTTTAGTATCAAAAGAGAGCACACAGAGAGACCTATCTTTTGAGCTATATATCAAGTCCATACCATGAAGTTTGCAGAATCTACTGAGCTCTAAAGTTGTAACCACAGGTTAAAAAAATTAAAATTAAAAAGTGCAGATGTCCCCCCTTAATAGCTTCTCATCAGGGAAACTCAGGGGGGTGACAAGTATTGTAATTTTATATCGACATAAATTGATTGAGCTTTATATTTCTAGCAATATATTTTTTATATTCAGAATACAAATACTTTAAGTTGCCATTTGGAATAAGAATGAGGAAGCTACTTAGCACCACATCACACTATGTCTACAACAAAATATAAAGACTCCTAGCCCTAGCCCTAGCCCTAGCCCTAGCAATATATTTTTTATATTCAGAATACAAATACTTTAAGTTGCCATTTGGAATAAGAATGAGGAAGCTACTTAGCACCACATCACACTATGTCTACAACAAAATATAAAGACTCTCAATGAACTCTCAGTTGACATAATAACATTATAATAACCTTCTCAATAATCACCTTCAATTAGTATTCTCTCGACGTTTCGACTAGATGCTCTATTCCTGATGAAGGCCAGAGCATCTAGTCATTATTCCTGATGAAGGCCAGAGCATCTAGTCATTATTCCCGATGAAGGCCAGAGCATCTAGTCATTATTCCCGATGAAGGCCAGAGCATCTAGTCATTATTCCTGATGAAGGCCAGAGCATCTAGTCATTATTCCTGATGAAGGCCAGAGCATCTAGTCATTATTCCTGATGAAGGCCAGAGCATCTAGTCATTATTCCTGACGAAGGCCAGAGCATCTGGTCGAAATGTCGAGAGAATACTAATTGAAGTTGATTATTGAGAAGGTTATTATAAAATATATGAAGAGCCGAAAAATCCATCCCAGGAGTTTGTCCTTTCTCAAGAGTAAAGGAATTTGGAGTGGCTTCCAACATTTTTCTGCATAGTATTCCACCACAAAAGAGGTTCCAGAAACTGCATGAGAATCTGCTGCAGTGCAGGTGGCTGCTGCGATGATTGCCATTTAAAAAAATTAATTTCTTATTTGATTTAGAAGTGGATAGTGGATGAAATAATGTGTGTGGGGGGGTAGGGTGTGGTGAGGTGTGTGGGGTGGGGTATGTGGTGTAGGTGTGGGGGTGGGTGGGTGGGGTTGGGTGCTAACTGCTAAGTCATATTAAATTTGAACACAACCAAAAACTAATGCCTAATTACAATATAATCAAAGTAGAAACACTTATTTGGTATTAAAAATGGTTGTGCTTTCATGAGAGCTTGAGTCTCTACCAAAACAAAGCTTTGGTAACACTAAGTAACTCCTTTCCCCCACCACAACCAAACCTTTGATAACACTAAGTAACTCCTTCCCCCCACCACAACCAAAGCTTTGGTAACACTTAGTAATCCTCTCCACACCAGGCTTGTTTGGACTGCCCCATATTTGTCTCTAGCAATATTACAATAGCCTCACCGCATGTCAGTAGGAAAATCCCCCCCAAGTTGAGAGCGCCCAGGAACTCTCAAGTACAACTCTCCTCTATATACTAAGCCCTGTATCTCTATATACTAAGCCCTGTGACTCTATATACTAGGCCTTGTGTGTTGCCTGTCTACGGTTAGTGGGGTGAGTGTATTAGCCAAGGCCTTGGGAACGAGACCGAACTTTACTTAATTGCTATTCTGCCAATATAAACTATTCTGCCAATATAAACTATTCTGCCAATATAAAATATTCTGCCAATATAAATGTTAGCTCAGCAGACATGACCTTGTTTGTGTGTGTGTGTGTGTGTGTGTGTGTTTGTGTGTGTGTTTATGTGTGTGTATTTGTGTGTTTGTGTGTTTATGTGTGTATTTGTGTGTTTGTGTGTTTGTGTGTGTGTTTGTGTGTTTATGTGTGTATTTGTGTGTTTGTGTGTTTGTGTGTGTTTTGTTGTTGTTGTTGTTTGTGTGTTTTGGGGGGAGGTGGTGATGCAGTTGCTATCTGCCATTTTACAACAAAAAATGGTGAAATCAATATAGGAAGTACTGGTTACTTCCTCACACCATGTTGCTTACCTTGTTGCTGAGCTGTACACTGCACAGCACACAATAGCAACACACCCACAAGTTGCCACGCCCCCATCTGGTAAGTATAAATGTGCTGTCCAAAACCTATAACAAGGCACAGAAGAAAATGCATGACAATAGCTACAAGAAGGCTTGGAATAAATCAACATCACTACACACCTTCTACTGATCACTTTCCAGAGAAGAAGACAAAGTTTGACAGGTTTGTAGAGAAGTGGAAGGGCGTGGCAGTTTGCTGAGATTCATACACTTAAAGCCAATAACCAGCCCCACCCTCACTTCTGTCAATACATCACGCATGCGTGAAAAAATGCGCGGACCCCAGCAGATGTCTGTTGCTACACCACCTGTCCTAACCATCACTTCTTTTTTGTTCTCAATAACCATCACTTCTTTTTTGTTCTCAAATATTCCTGGTGGTCCACAAGTAGCTTGCGTAGTTAAGCTCAAGGCCATTGCGGTCTCTCAGGCCTGGCAGCAGAGTGAAGAAACCCACCCTCAGGACAGAGGGGGGGCGCAAGGTGTAGGAGACGGTACGAAGAACGCTGGCTGGG
Source organism: Cladorhizidae sp. MBARI D1340-BT2 (assembly GCA_028752905.1). NCBI lineage: Eukaryota > Metazoa > Porifera > Demospongiae > Poecilosclerida > Cladorhizidae > Cladorhizidae sp. MBARI D1340-BT2. The sequence continues at coordinate 674,755 of JAQNBH010000012.1, forward strand.
CAACAAGGCCACCGCTGCCCAGAGTTTCTAGACATCCGAGCAGAGGTGTCGTGCAGGAAGTGGAGAGCCATCACAGAGGAAGTGGCAGTCACAGGCTGGAGCGTATCAGAGCATCGGAAGACGCACACGAGACAGAGACAAGGGGGATGGACTGGCGTGATGTCCCAAAGTTAGCTCCATTGAAGGACCTAGATGACCTTGAGACCTTTCTGAATACATTTGAGGGGCATATGAAGCTGTTCCGAGGTCCACTCCGACTTGGATTGTTTACTGGACCATGAACCTCCTGCATCTATTGGACGCATCATCCTGAGATTGCAGGAGAGAGTGTCAATGGAAGTCAAGTCAACTTCACCTCCTGCATCTATTGGACGCATCATCGTGAGATTGCAGGAGAGAGTGTCAATGGAAGTCAAGTCAACTTCGGTGCACTGAAGACATTCCTGATTAACTTCCATGGCATAACCCCAAGTCACTACCTGGTGTTGTGGCGGGACTGGAACCACTACCCAAGTATCTACAGAGAGTAGAGTCCATCTTCAAACACTGAACTGCCACAAGAGATGATCTGGAAGATTGTATGATCAAGAAGAAGCTGATCTCGATGATCCACTCCAAGTTGCAGTCCCGGATAATGACTCAGAACCCCACCTCAGCAAGGTGGCTGCAGATTGCAGACAATTTTGTCCATAGCCAGCCGCAGGTGGAGGAGCTCAGAAAGTAGATCAGACCAGAGCAGTGCAGGACTACAGTGCAGGTGATAGGGACAAGCCTAGGTATCGTCAGGAGCTCCTCAAACCAGACCAGCTGCAGGCAGAGGCAGACCAAAACAAGCCACCTAACTTTAACCCAGTGAAAGGTGTTTTTTCTGCCGGGAATATGAAATGTAGCAGCTAAATGTCCCAAGATGAGGTGTCTGGTGAGTGTATTCTGCCCTGATCCACATTTTATTATCTATCCAGGTACCATCAATGGCCAGAGGATGGACAAGCTCATAGTGGACACTGCCTACAACAAGTTCCAGGTACATCCATGGGGGATACCCAGGGGCTTCACCAATGAATGGACAGCCACGCCCTACTCCAGGTACACCCGTGGAGGATACTCAGGGGCTTCACCAATGATGGGACAGCCACACCCTACTCCAGGTACACCCGTGGGGGGTACTCAGGGGCTTCACCAATGATGGGACAGCCACGCCCTACTCCAGGTACACCCGTGGGGGATACTCAGGGGCTTCACCAATGATGGGACAGCCACGCCCTACTCCAGGTACACCCGTGGGGGATACTCAGGGGCTTCACCAATGATGGGACAGCCACACCCTACTCCAGGTACACCCGTGGGGGATACTCAGGGGCTTCACCAGTGATGGGACAGCCACGCCCTACTCCAGGTACACCCGTGGGGGATACTCAGGGGCTTCACCAGTGATGGGACAGCCACGCCCTACTCCAGGTACACCCGTGGGGGATACTCAGGGGCTTCACCAATGATGGGACAGCCACGCCCTACTCCAGGTACACCCGTGGGGGGTACTCAGGGGCTTCACCAATGATGGGACAGCCACGCCCTACTCCAGGTACACCCGTGGAGGATACCCAGGGGCTTCACCAATGATGGGACAGCCACGCCCTACTCCAGGTACACCCATGGGGGATACCCAAGGGCTTCACCAATGATGGCATAGCCACGCCGTACTCCAGGTACACCCATGGGGGATACCCAAGGGTTCACCAATGATGGGACAGCCACGCCCTACTCCACCACTACTGTCTTGCTGGAGGTGAAGGAGAGAGCATACAGGTCTGGATGAACATCAGGTGCGATCTCATCATGGGAGTGGACATCCCAAGCCTCTTTGCACTGGCTCAGGCTCATGGAAGACCTGCAAGCCCAGACCCAGATGCAAGTGCCGCAAAAACATCAACTACGCCAAGCAAAGGATCTTGTCGGAGTCTTATGCCAACCTGACTGGAGCGTCATTCCAGACCAGTGAGGAAACTGAGCTGTTGTCTTCTCGGACTACTCTGGAAGGAAGTTAAGGCCCATTTCATCAGATGGAGAAGTACACTAGCACCCATCTCAGCCCTATTATTTCGGAAGAATGGCCTGTTGTGCAGGTTGATCTCCCCCAGAAGCAGATTGAGCCTGTGGAATAGCTCATCCTTCTGAGCATGTACAGAGAGCTGACCCTCAGCATGGCCCATCTGGCACCCTGGGCTGGCCAATTAGGGAAGAAAGGAACAACTGTAAGAATTCTACAAAGATTCTTCTGGTCAGAGTTATACATGGAGGTTGCAGACCTGTGTAGACAGTGCCAGACTTGCCAAAGGTAGGCCCAGGGGGGAATACATAGGGTCTCATTGATTCCTTTACCCATTATCTATCAACCCTTCTGCAGAATAGCCATGGACATGGTGGCACCTTCCACCCACGGAGAAAAGCCGCCACTTTGTCCTGACTGTCTGGGATCAGGTGCCCAAAAACATTCCCGAAAGACCACGACCAGCCATGACATGGCTTAGGCCCTCGTGGAGTTCTTCTTACGTGTTGACTACCTGATGAAACTGACGGGCCCAAACTTCTGCAGTGAACTGGTGCAAGAGTTATTTTGTCTGTTTGGGATCCCCTCCATCTGGACCTCAGCCTACCACCTGTAGATGTATGGCATGATGGAGAGGCACAATGCCAGCCTGAAATGTGGCCTGAGGAAGTACAGAGATATGTTGGGTGGCCAGTGGCACCAATGCACACCTTACTTTTTGGGGGAGATTCCATAGGATTCACCCCCTTTGAGCTGGTGTTCAGTTGTAACCCTCAGGCCTACTGGACATCCTCTGGGAGGAATGGCAGGATCCCTCAGACTGTCCAGAGAGTGTTTAACCTGCCTGCTGAACACCTACCAAGCTGGAGGCAGCCAGGGACCTAGCCAAACAGAGATTGAGGCCAAAACTGGTATGCCAGAGACCGCTTTTTTGAGATGGATAACCTGGTCCTCGTTCTTCTTCCTTCCTTGTCAAACAAGCTCTTGGCACCAAGTGGCAGGGACCCTTCCCAATCACTGAGAAGCTCTCGTCTACAACCTATTGGGTGAGGATGGAAAAAGCAGACACCCAAACTGGATTTTGCACATCAACATGTTGGCTAGGTGGGAATAATCCTCAGCTGTCTGTCTCCTTATCCAGTAACCAAACCTCACCGGCACCGGAGGACATACCCACCTGGTCATACACACACACCCAAGCCAGCCAGAATAAACCTGGACCTGCCATACTCTCAATGAGAGCACTTGGAACAACTGCCATCGAGACAATACAAGATATTCACGAACCAGCCGGGACTGACAGCAAAGGCAGAAATCTCGATTGACACGAGGCCCACCAGTTTCTCCCCACCCCCCACACGTTAAGTACCTTCCTCAGGCCCACATCGAAGCAGCCAAGATGGAAGTCGTCCAGATGCTGAGGGCGGACTGTTCCAAGTCAACAGGAGTCCATGAACGGCTCCAATAGGCTAGTTCCCCAAGGATGTGTCTCTACATCAACTACCAGAAGTTGTATGCAGTGATCCATCCAGACCCCTTGCACGCCGAAGGTGCAAGATCTCATCGATGGGCTGGCTGGAGCCACTTTTATTATACACTGGATCTCACTGGCAAGTTCCCATGGCCAAGGACTCACGGGAGAAGATCACTTTCCTACTCCCTTTGGAAAGTATCACTTCTCTGTGATATCCTTCCGCCTGATTCAGGCATTGCCACCTTTCAACGCATGATGAACACCATCTGGTGATGTCACAGGATATGTCTCTGCCTATATGATTGTTTGGATTGTCAGTTGTCAATTTTGTCTTGAGGCATCCTGTAGATAAATTCATATGCACCACTCCATGGTAAACCATGGAAGCAAAAAGTATAAAAACATTCATAGACCTTGTTCGATGCGACTTCATGTACCGAGTTCTCACAACTTCCCAGAAAAAGATAAGTGATGCAAGTATTGGTCACAGATTTATTGTTGCTTGGCTCACTGTGTGTGTATGTGCTGATGTGCATGTTGACCGCTACTGCATGCCACAACAGCTGCTGGTAAAAAATCTTTTTTTCCCTCCACCTCCAGGTATTTGTGTGCTTCTAACTTTGGGGCCCATGGGCCAATCCAGACCAAATTTTGTGTGGCCTTAGGGACAAATTTTTGATGCATGGGACAATGGACATCTTACTTAGAGGAGGAAGCCACCATCTTAAACCAAGCCAGGAGACAGAAGGAACTGCTAGTGACGCCTAGCTAGTGTGAGTGTTCTATCAAGATTATGGAATGGACTTGCCTGGCTTCAAGAGCAGGAACTTGAAGCCACAACTACCATAATTTTTCTGGATTTAGAATTTTTTTATTAAGGAAATATGAAAATAATCATTATTTTTGTTTTTGTTATTCTTTCAACAATAAACAAATAAATAACCAAAGATTTATAAATCATTACTAAAGGTGTAGCGGATTAACTAGAACCAAGCACAGCCGCAGTTTTCCCACGCTGGACAGCAGAAATTTGCTGAACGAGTTGTAATAATTTTTCCCTCCAAATATTTATTTATAATTACTTAGAAAAACAGCGAATGAACACAATAAACGAAACATGTACTGAAGATGTGATGGCTGAGAAGTTACCCTCTTTAGCATCTCTCTGTAGCTGTACAGAGAGGGAACACAGCATCTGTGGGGGGCAGTGGGGTCCAGTCAGGAGGGCATAATCCATCTGGTCCTCCTGCGGATCCATAAGGAAAGGAGTGAATGGCCATAGCCACTGCTAAACTTCAAAACATGTATATATACATTATTACATTGTTACGGGGAAATATCACGAGTCTGTGGCTAGTATTTCCACGAGTGACACAGGCACGAGTGAAAATACCGGCCAATCAGACGAGTGATATTTCACCGTATCCATTTAATAATGTATTTATCATGGGACTGAGGATGCGCAAACCTTTACTGAGCATGCGCATATCGTATAGGTAATAACAAGTACGCGATATGGTAAAATATCACAGTAGTTCTATTTGTACTATTCTCTATGAGTGGAGTAGATAGCTACATGATAAATATATATAATAGCCTCTGAAATTGGAGCTGGAGAAATGACATTCAGATGCGGTACAGGATGTTTATCCCATAATGAAATCATCTTTCATGCCTATGAATCATCCAAGTTAGCGATGTGGACACCCTCTCTAAAATAGCAACCTTCTAAGCCAGAGACTAAAAGGGATCAAGCTAAGGAGGAAGGGATGATCCCATTGCTCAACATCATTATAGGAAGAAACTTCATCATCATCATCAGCTAACTAAGATGCTGCCAGGTTTTGGGAAGCACATGGCAACCTTCTGAGAAATCTAACGAAATGGTTTGGAGGACCAAACAAATGAGAACACTAGGAAGATGCTTCATTGCTGTTGGAAAACTGGGACAACTGACTATCAAGCATTAGAAAGGAGCAGTAGCCATTGTTTGGACTAACACCCAAGCAATGACATGTGAACCTTGAAAACTTCACACTGAATGACATGTATTGATCTTTTCCAAATTGGGCACATGACACGAGACAAGGAGGCTGAGTAGTCGAGTGACTGGCTCTGGAGCTGTCTCATAAAAAATAATAATAAAGAGTTTGAACAAGTGAGAGGATTCAATAACACAGGGGAAGTAAAGCTGATATTTAGGTTAAGGACGGCAACAGAGGGACTCTTGGGTGGCAAGGAAGGGTGTGGTATGTGTCAGGTGGTAGATGTGAGCTATGTGATGAAGGTATTGTGGAAAATAGTGCATTTCTTGTTGTACTGAGGGGGGTTTGTAATATTATTGATGTCATGTGTATTGTGTGTAATATTATTGATGTATGGTGTAATATTATTGATGTGTATGGTGTGTAATATTATTGATGTGTATTGTGTGTAATATTATTGATGTGTATGGTGTGTAATATTATTGATGTGTATTGTGTGGTAATATTATTGATGTGTATGGTGTGTATGCGTATGGTGTGTAATATTATTGATGTGTATTGTGTGTAATATTATTGATGTGTATTGTGTGGTAATATTATTGATGTGTGTATGGTGTATGTATGGTGTGTAATAGTTTTGATGTGTATGGTGTGTGATGTGTATGGTGTGTATGTGTATGGTGTGTAATATTATTGATGTGTATGGTGTGTTATTGTGTTATTGTGTGACATGAAAGAAAACATGTCAAACGATACCAATTAAAATTCTGCTAAAATCAGTATTTTAGCAATGAACTCTCAATGAACTCTCAGTTGACATAATAACATTAAAATCACCTCAACTTCAAATTGTATTCACTCGACATTTCGACTAGATGCTCTAGCCTTCATCAGGACTAATGATGAAGTCTAGAGCATCTAGTCGAAACGTCGAATGAATACAATTTGAAGAGAAGGTGATTTTAATTTTAATTTTAGCAATAGTTTTGAACACAATAACCTAGTGGGCGGCTTTGGTAGGGAGGTCAGGATATAACATCACTGTACCTTTGGATGTTCCTACATTTGAAGCACAAACCCAGTGGCTGCCAGTATTCCTGACCTGCATGTAATATCCTTAACTTAGAACAACCACTCCTTGGTGTCCAATATTGAATTGACCCATCTTCGGAAATTGTTCATAAAATCAGACCTGTGCTTTGTGGAGAGTTATAAGAAAGTCTGTGGGTTACTCTCTGCATCCGACAGGCTGAATGCATTGTAAGCATCCTCAATACAGTCTTGGCAGGCTGAATGCATGATAGGCATCCTCAATACAGTCTGGGCAGGCTGAATGCATGGTAGACATCCTCAATACAGTCTGGGCAGGCTGAATGCATGGTAGGCATCCTCAATACAGTCTGGGCAGGCCGAATGCATGGTAGGCATCCTCAATACAGTCTGGGCAGGCTGAATGCATGGTAGGCATCCTCAATACAGTCTGGGCAGGCTGAATACATGGTAGGCATCCTCAATACAGTCTGGGCAGGCTGAATGCATGGTAGACATCCTCAATACAGTCTGGGCAGGCTGAATGCATGGTAGACATCCTCAATACATACTCGGCAAAGCAGTCCCTCTGACATGGTCAAAAAATATACACATTTTACACAATACTTGTCAGTTTGTTTGCTTGTATTTTCTCAGTAATCTCTGTAGACATAATAAATTACTATAACCTTCTCATGAATTTTACTCTATCGATATTTCAACTATTATAGATGCTCTAGCCTTCATCAGGAATAATGAGATGCTCTAGCCTTCTTCAGGAATAATGAGATGCTCTAGCCTTCATCGGCAATAATGACATGCTCTAGCCATCATCAGGAATAATGAGATGCTCTAGCCTTCATCAGCAGAGATGCTCTAGCCCCTTCATGAGGAAAAATCAGATGCTCTAGCCTTTATCAGGAATAATAAGATGCTCTAGCCTTCATCGGCAATAATGAGATGCTCTAGCCTTCATCAGGAATAATGAGAAGCTCTAGCCTTCATAAAAAATAATGAGACGCTCTAGCCTTCATCAGGATGAGATGCTCTAGCCTTCATCAGGAATAATGATATGCTCTAGCCTTCATCAGGAATAATGAGATGCTCTAGCCTTCATCAGGAATAATGAGATGCTCTAGCCTTCATCAGGAATATAATGAGATGCTCTAGCCTTTCATCATGCTCTAGCCTTCATCAGGAATAATGAGATGCTCTAGCCTTCATCAGGAATAATGAGATGCTCTAGCCTTCATCAAGAATAATGAGACGCTCTAGCCGTCATCAGGAATAATGAGATGCTCTAGCCTTCATCGGGAATAATGAGATGCTCTAGCCTTCGTCGGGAATAATGAGACGCTCTAGCCTTCATCGGGAATAATGAGATGCTCTAGCCTTCATCAGGAATGAGATTCTCTAGCCCATGACTTCTTAATTAACCTGGGGTCCTTGGATTGGATTTAGGGGTCCATGAACTAGGTACACAACATAACTAGATTTAATGCTCATAATTTGTGGAAGACCCTAAGGTGAAGCCCAGGAGTAAGAAATATCTAATTTCCACAAAGTGGTAACAAACTTCTGAATCTAAGGGCAGTACCACCTGTCTAAATATGGTAGTGACCAAACTTAATGATACTTTGCTAAATTGTTATGTGTCAGACATCACACTTCATTCATGTGGGTTCATGTGTCTCATCACACTTCATTCAGAGTTACTTTACTGCAGCCCTGATCCGATTTATTGCACTTTCACTAGCTTTTTATAGCAAGACTTCTAGAACCAAAAAATGTCAAAGAAAAGGAAGTACAATGTAGCCTTTGGTTTTACTTGCATCACTGAGCGTGATGGGACACAAAAGCCACAGTGTTTCTTTTGTGGCAAAGTTCTTGCCAATGGAAGTATGAAGCCAACAAAGTTGAAGGAGCACCTCATGTCTGTACATCCTGAAAATGTATCAGAGAGTGCAGATATATTTCATGCAAAGAAGACTCGATTTGAGAAGGCTGGGACTTTGCCAAAACTTGGATTTGACCCAATGGCAAAAGCCTTGTCTTGAAGCTTCTTACAAGGTTGCTTATCAAATTGCCAAAGAAAAGAAGCCGCACACAATTGGGGAGACTTTAGTGAAGCCATGTGCACTGGATATGGTTGAGCTGGTTTGTGGATTGGAACAGAGGAAGAAAATCGAAGCAATCCCTTTGTCAAATAACGTCATACATTCCAGAATAGTCGATATGTCTTCTAATATTTTGAAGCAAGCCATGGAAGAGTTGGCAACTACACCATTTCAATTCAGTATGCAACTGGATGAAAGTACTGACATTTCTCAGTGAGGTCAACTACTTGCTTTTGTCCGTTATGTTCATGCTGATGCCTTTAAATAGAAATTCCTATTTTGTGAGCCACTATATTGGAAACAACAAAAGCCATTGACATATTTGAAAAGTTTCTTTGCCAAGAAGGTTTTGACTGACAGAAACATTTGGGTACTTTATGCACAGATGGAGCACCTGCAATGCTTGGTAACACATCTGGTTTGGCTGCTTTAGTGAAGAAAGAAGCTCCTCACATCATTGTCACTCACTGTTTTCTACATCGCCATGCACTGGCATCAAAAACTCTGCCAACAATCCTGAAAGAAGTATTGTCCACTGCAGTGAAAGTTGTCAACTTCATCAGAGCCAGGGCTCTGAATCATCGTCGTTTCAAGATGTTTTGTCAAGAAATGGGAGCACAACATGAAGTTCTTCTTTACCACACAGAAGTCCGCTGGCTTTCCAGAGGACAAATTTTGAAGCGTTTGATGGTACTTAAGGCAGAAGTTCCATTTTTTTTAAAGAAAAGAATGCCCCACTCTCTGAACAATTTGAAAGGGAGGAGTTCATATATGGCTTGGCTTATTTGGCAGATTTCTTTGGCCATATGAATGAGGTGTGTCTTTCGATGCAAGGCCAAGCAGTCACCATTTATGGATGCTGCTGAAACACTATAAGCCAAACTGCCACTTTGGAAGAGCAGACTGGAGGCGCACAATTATGCAAAGTTTCCAATACTTGAGGAAGTGCTTCTGCCAAGTAGAGTCGAGAGAGAGAAAGCGCTGTCGGTTTCTCTGCATACAGAAATGTGCAGACACGTGGAAACCCTGCAGAACTTGTTACTCCTGCTCAGATGACCTAAAAGTCGAGGCATGGATTCGTAATCCTTTCCTTGCTGACATTAATCAAATTAGTGATGCAGACCTTGCCAAAGATGATCTTATCGATTTGAGAACAAAAGAAATGAATTCAACACAAAATTCCTTGGGAATTTTTGGTGCTCCTTAACACAAGGCTATCCTCACCTAGCAGAGAGGGCTGTGGGGGCTTTGATGCATTTGCAACCACGTATCTTTGTGAATCAGGATTTTCAGCTCTTGTTACAATTACTAGAAATCGATTGGATGTTAGACATAACATGCGTCAAAGATAACTCCAGAATTTCAACTTCTAATTCATAACAAACAGCAACAACCTTCTCATTGAAATATATTTTAGAGTGGACATGAATAATCTTTTTCTTTTTTTTCTTTTTTGATTCAGACCTAATGTATATATGTTAAGGAAATCACCAATACATTCCTTACAAATTGTTAATTGCATTTTCCTGGGGAGGGGTCCGTAGCGAGACTACCAAAAGGGTCTGTGACTAAAAAAAGGTTAAGAACCCCTGCTCTAGCGTTTATCAGGAATAATGAGATGCTCTAACCTTTATCAGGAATAATGAGAGGCTCTAGCCTTCTTAGGAATAATGTGCTGCTCTAGCCTTCATCAGGAATAATGAGATGCTCTAGCCTTCATCAGGAATAATGAGACGCTCTAGCCTACATCAAGAATAATAAGATGCTCTAGCCTTCATCAGGAATAATGAGCTGCTCTAGCCTTCATCAGGAATAATGAGACGCTCTAGCCTACATCAAGAATAATGAGACGCTCTAGCCTTCATCATGAATAATGAGACGTTCTAGCCTATATCAAGAATAATGAAACGCTCTAGCCTACATCAAGAATAATGAGATGCTCTAGCCTTCTTAGGAATAATGAGCTGCTCTAGCCTTCATCAGGGAAGGCTAGAGCATCTAGTTGAAATGTCGAGAGAGTAAATTTCAAGTTGATGGTTGAGTTTTTTTAAATTACACAGTACTGCTGCTGTTTACCAAAGCTTAGCCTGTGTGGAGCGTAAATGTTGGATCGAGAGGTTCATCCGAATGCTATTGTTATGGGTGGAGCTAATGAACTTGCTGCAATTAGATTGTGAACTAACAGAATAACGATATTTGTATCATATTTTGATCCTTCACCCACTGGAAGTGATTCTCTGTAAACAATGTAGCCATTGGTTACTGCAATAACCAAGCAACGATGAGATAATGTCTTCCAATACTTGTGTGTTTGCCTGCTGGTTTGGTGCTACTGTAGATCAGATGGTTAACACATCCCATATAATAATTGTAGTCTTTTTTCTGGTGGGCTTGGTGGATAGCTGTACGTAGCTACAACTTAGGTTGATAACAATAGACCCATCTCCGTATCCACACACCATCTTCCCTGTCATATATTGGCCGAAGCATTTTTTGCTTTTGGGTTTGAAGAATGTCTGGATATCTCCTATGATTCTGTGCAATGGTGAGAACATCTGGACATCCCCTATGATTCTGTGTAATGGTGGAACATCTGGACATCCCTACGATTCGGTGCAATGGTGGGAACATCTGGACATCCCCTACGATTCAGTACAATGGAGGGTCAGTACAATGGAGGGAACATCTGGACATCCCCTATGATTCGGTACAATGGTGAGAACATCTGGATATCCCCTACGATTCAGTACAATGGAGGGAACATCTGGATATCCCCTATGATTCAGTGCAATGGTGGGAACATCTGGATATCCCCTATGATCTTGGGCACTAGTCCTAATTGCACCAAATCCCTGCTCAGAAAATAAAGTAGCAGCCGCAACCCTCTTGTGCTCCATGTCCAACACCACCTCCTCAACCACGCCCACCTCTTCCCCTTCCACAACTACGCCCACTCTTCCCCTTCCTAGACCATGCCCACCTCTTCCCCTTTCTTGACCATGCCCACCTCTTCCCCTTCACTGACTAGAGTAATACATAGAGGTAGGAAGAGAGCAAAGAGACTTTTGATTGTTCCATATGCAGAATTACTTTACAAGTGGTATTATTTCATGCCCACTCTGACTATGGTTCAAGTCCTATACTTATAAGGCCGAAGTCACTTTGTTTCTGTTGAAGGCTCTTCTTTTTCATTTAGAGATGTATACAGAAATTTTTGTCAGATGGGAACTGTATCGGAGTCGTTTAACAATATAGTAACATGGTGGACTAAAGACTATGTAGGTGATCCAAAACTTAACCACTTTACACACAAAAGCCACATTTATCACAATGGCTGGAGCACTTGTGCCCCACAGTGGAATCTAGACGTGTTGTTGTGGCAATACCATTTTTTCTACTCTTTCCCAGCTAATTGTGAGGAGACAATGGATTATCAAAAGTATTTAGGAAAGAGAACTCAGAGAAAGCAACAGTGTCTGTGGTGAAGAGTCAGCACTCTGTCATGCGGAGCCAAGAGCAGACATTATGAGGTCTGGCTCTATATCTGCACAAGTTTATGGCTTCTGAAGACCCTAAAGTGAGCATGCGCTTACTCTTTTGAAATGGACAATGCCACCTCCAAGTGCAAAAGGTGTGAGTGGACAATAATGGGAATTACAGTTGCCATGCACTGGCATAGTGGATCTAACTGGCTCAAAGACTAATGCAACAATGGCTGGCATTGAAATGCTGCTCAAAGCCCATCTAATCTCAGTGCACATCACCATTCAGTGCTAGGGTGTTGATCATAGCAATTGACACTTGGATTGCAGAAAGTTCCTACTTTTCCACCTTATGCCAGGACATCAGCACCACGGGAGGAGCTATCCATCTGTGGCAGATGGTTAGTTATGGAAAACCAGAGGAACACTTCTTATGCTTCTTCATGTCCATTCTACAAATGCTGGAACTATCGCAGCAACTCTCTTACAACAAACTTTAAACAGCAAACTTTACAGTCCTTCTTGCAGCAAACTTTACAGTCCTTCTTGCAACAAACTTTACAGTCCTTCTTGCAGCAAACTTTACAGTCCTTCTTGCAACAAACTTTACAGTCCTTCTTGCAGCAGCAGCAACTCGAAATTTATTGGCCAAGGAGATGATGGTGTTGCTAAATTTTCTGAAAAGATAAGTGGAGTTCATAAGTAAATTTGGACCTCCGCTGCTCATGCAATCTTGTTCCTGTCACATGTCACAGCTCCTTCATTCAGGCAGCTACATCAGTGAAGGAGATGAGGATGTCTTTGGGAACAATGGCCAGCATTTGGAGGTTGTTTTATTGCCCAAAAGCGTATGGAGAAAGAGAAGATGTAACGACTATTTCATCCACTAATGACATCTGTGATCTTCATGGTAACATTTAGTGACTTGAGCTATGGTATTCAATATGGAAGCTTCAGCTTCACCTTAGCTTCACCTGGCAAATATGCAGTGATGGGATTTGGATTTTTAACTTTCCCAGTAATCCTACAAAGCCATCATATTCAATGAAGACAATGCAGACCTTGATGCCATCACCAGTGCAATCATGTAGACAATGCAGACCTTGGTGCCATCACCAGTGCAATCATGAAGAAAATACAGACCTTGGCGCCATCACCAGTGCAATCATGTAGACAATGCAGACCTTGGTGCCATCACCAGTGCAATCATGTAGACAATGCAGACCTTGGTGCCATCATTCAGTGCTATCATGAAGACAATGCAGACCTTGGTGCCATCACCAGTGCAATCATGAAGACAATGCAGACCTTGGTGCCATCACCAGTGCAATCATGAAGACAATGCAGACCTTGGAGCCATCACCAGTGCAATCATGTAGAAAATGCAGACCTTGGTGCCATCACCAGTGCAATCATGAAGACAATGCAGACCTTGGAGCCATCACCAGTGCAATCATGTAGACAATGCAGACCTTGGTGCCATCACCAGTGCAATCAATCAAGTATGTTCTAATGTATTCAGTACTAAGTCTCCTCAGGAGAACTTTCTCTTCCTTGCCACTACTTCTCTGCTACACTCCAATAATCATTAGCACTACACTTCTCTGCTCCAATCATTAGCACATCACTTCTCTGCTACACTCCAATAATCATTAGCACTACACTTCTCTGCTCCAATAATCATTAGCACTACACTTCTCTGCTCCAATAATCATTAGCACATCACTTCTTTGCTGCACTCCAATAATCATTAGCACTACACTTCTCTGCTCCAATAATCATTAGCACTACACTTCTCTGCTCCAATAATCATTAGCACACCAATAATCATTAGCACTACACTTCTCTGCTACACTCCAATAATCATTAGCACATCACTTCTCTGCTACACTCCAATAATCATTAGCACTACACTTCTCTGCTACACTCCAATAATCATTAGGACATCACTTCTCTGCTACACTCCAATAATCATTAGCACTACACTTCTCTGCTACACTCCAATAATCATTAGCACATCACTTCTCTGCTACACTCCAATAATCATTAGCACTACACTTCTCTGCTACACTCCAATAATCATTAGTACTACACTTCTCTGGTCCAATAATCATTAGCACTATACTTCTCTGCTCCAATAATCATTAGCACATCACTTCTCTGCTGCACTCCAATAATCATTAGCACTACACTTCTCTATACTACACTCCAATAATCATTAGCAAATCACTTCTCTTGTACACTCCAATAATCATTAGCACTACACTTCTCTGCTCCAATAATCATTAGCACATCACTTCTCTGCTACACTCCAATAATCATTAGCACATCACTTCTCTGCTGCACTCCAATAATCATTAGCACTACACTTCTCTGCTACACTCCAATAATCATTAGCACTACACTTCTCTGGTACACTCCAATAATCATTAGCACTACACTTCTCTGCTGCACTCCAATAATCATTAGCACTACACTTCTCTGCTACATTCCAATAATCATTAGCACTACACTTCTCTGCTGCACTCCAATAATCATTAGCACGTCACTTCTCTGCTGCACTCGAATAATCATTAGCACTAAACTTCTCTGCTACACTCCAATAATCATTGGCACTACACTTCTCTGCTCCAATAATCATTAGCACCACACTTCTCTGCTCCAATAATCATTAGCACATCACTTCTCTGCTACACTCCAATAATCATTAGCACATCACTTCTCTGCTACACTCCAATAATCATTAGCACTACACTTCTCTGCTACACTCTGCTACACTCCAATAATCATTAGCACTACACTTCTCTGCTCCAATAATCATTAGCACATCACTTCTCTGCTACACTCCAATAATCATTAGCACATCACTTCTCTGCTACACTCCAATAATCATTAGCACTACACTTCTCTGCTCCAATAATCATTAGCACTACACTTCTCTGCTACACTTCAATAATCATTAGCACTACACTACTCTGCTACACTCCAATAATCATTAGCACTAAACTTCTCTGCTACACTCCAATAATCATTGGCACTACACTTCTCTGCTCCAATAATCATTAGCACCACACTTCTCTGCTCCAATAATCATTAGCACATCACTTCTCTGCTACACTCCAATAATCATTAGCACATCACTTCTCTGCTACACTCCAATAATCATTAGCACTACACTTCTCTGCTACACTCTGCTACACTCCAATAATCATTAGCACTACACTTCTCTGCTCCAATAATCATTAGCACATCACTTCTCTGCTACACTCCAATAATCATTAGCACATCACTTCTCTGCTACACTCCAATAATCATTAGCACTACACTTCTCTGCTCCAATAATCATTAGCACTACACTTCTCTGCTACACTCCAATAATCATTAGTACTACACTTCTCTGCTACACTCCAATAATCATTAGCACTACACTTCTCTGCTGCACTCCAATAATCATTAGCACTACACTTCTCTGCTGCACTCCAATAATCATTAGCACTACACTTCTCTGCTACACTCCTAATCATTAGCACTACACTTCTCTGCTACACTCCAATAATCATTAGCACTACACTTCTCTGCTCCAATAATCATTAGCACTACACTTCTCTGCTGCACTCCAATAATCATTAGCACTACACTTCTCTGCTGCACTCCAATAATCATTAGCCCTAAACTTCTCTGTTGCACTCCAATAATCATTAGCAATACACTTCTCTGCTACACTCCAATAATCATTAGCACTACACTTCTCTGCTGCACTCCAATAATCATTAGCACTACACTTCTCTGCTGCACTCCAATAATCAGTGGAATACACTTCTCTGCTGCACTCCAATAATCATTAGCACATCACTTCTCTGCTGCACTCCAATAATCATTAGCACTACACTTCTCTGCTACACTCCAATAATCATTAGCACTACACTTCTCTGCTACACTCCAATAATCAATAGCACCACACTTCTCTGCTGCACTCCAATAATCATTAGCACTACACTTCTCTGCTGCACTCCAATAATCATTAGCACTAAACTTCTCTGCTGCACTCCAATAATCATTAGCAATACACTTCTCTGCTACACTCCAATAATCATTAGCACTACACTTCTCTGCTGCACTCCAATAATCATTAGCACTACACTTCTCTGCTACACTCCAATAATCATTAGCACATCATTCTCTGCTACACTCCAATAATCATTAGCACTACACTTCTCTGCTCCAATAATCATTAGCACATCACTTCTCTGCTACACTCCAATAATCATTTGCAATACACTTCTCTGCTACACTCCAATAATCATTAGCACTACACTTCTCTGGTACACACTGCAATAATCATTAGCACTACACTTCTCTGCTGCACTCCAATAATCATTAGCACATCACTTCTCTGCTGCACTCCAATTATCATTAGCACTACACTTCTCTGCTACACTCCAATAATCATTAGCACTACACTTCTCTGCTACACTCCAATAATCATTAGCACTACACTTCTCTGGTACACTCCAATAATCATTAGCACTACTACACTCCAATAATCATTAGCACTACACTTCTCTGCTACACTCCAATAATCATTAGCACTACACTTCTCTGCTCCAATAATCATTAGCACATCACTTCTCTGCTACACTCCAATAATCATTAGCACTACACTTCTCTGCTACACTCCAATAATCATTAGCACTACACTTCTCTGCTACACTCCAATAATCATTAGCACTACACTTCTCTGCTACACTCCAATAATCATTAGCACTACACTTCTCTGCTCCAATAATCATTAGCACATCACTTCACTGCTACACTCTAATAATCATTAGCACTACACTTCTCTGCTGCACTCCAATAATCATTAGAACTGCTACACTCCAATAATCATTAGCACTACACTTCTCTGCTACACTCCAATAATCATTAGCACTACACTTCTCTGGTACACTCCAATAATCATTAGCACTACACTTCTCTGCTACACTTCAATAATCATTAGCACATCACTTCTCTACTACACTCCAATAATCATTAGCACTACACTTCTCTGCTACACTCCAATAATCATTAGCACTACACTTCTCTGCTGCACTCCAATAATCATTAGCACTACACTTCTCTGCTCCAATAATCATTAGCACTACACTTCTCTGCTGCACTCCAATAATCATTAGCACTACACTTCTCTGCTGCACTCCAATAATCATTAGCACTAAACTTCTCTGCTGCACTCCAATAATCATTAGCAATACACTTCTCTGCTACACTCCAATAATCATTAGCACTACACTTCTCTGCTGCACTCCAATAATCATTAGCACTACACTTCTCTGCTGCACTCCAATAATCAGTGGAATACACTTCTCTGCTGCACTCCAATAATCATTAGCACATCACTTCTCTGCTGCACTCCAATAATCATTAGCACTACACTTCTCTGCTACACTCCAATAATCAATAGCATTACACTTCTCTGCTGCACTCCAATAATCATTAGCACTACACTTCTCTGCTGCACTCCAATAATCATTAGCACTAAACTTCTCTGCTGCACTCCAATAATCATTAGCAATACACTTCTCTGCTACACTCCAATAATCATTAGCACTACACTTCTCTGCTGCACTCCAATAATCATTAGCACTACACTTCTCTGCTACACTCCAATAATCATTAGCACATCATTCTCTGCTACACTCCAATAATCATTAGCACTACACTTCTCTGCTCCAATAATCATTAGCACATCACTTCTCTGCTACACTCCAATAATCATTTGCAATACACTTCTCTGCTACACTCCAATAATCATTAGCACTACACTTCTCTGCTGCACTCCAATAATCATTAGCACTACACTTCTCTGCTCCAATAATCATTAGCACATCACTTCTCTGCTGCACTCCAATAATCCAATACACTTCTCTGCTACACTCCAATAATCATTAGCACTACACTTCTCTGCTGCACTCCAATAATCATTAGCACTACACTTCTCTGCTACACTCCAATAATCATTAGCACATCACTTCTCTGCTACACTCCAATAATCATTAGCACTACACTTCCTAATCATTAGCACATCACTTCTCTGCTGCACTCCAATAATCATTAGCACTACACTTCTCTGCTACACTCCAATAATCATTAGCACTACACTTCTCTGAATAATCATTAGCACTACACTTCTCTGCTACACACTCCAATAATCATTAGCACTACACTTCTCTGCTGCACTCCAATAATCATTAGCACTACACTTCTCTGCTGCACTCCAATAATCATTAGCACTACACTTCTCTGCTCCAATAATCATTAGCACTACACTTCTCTGCTGCACTCCAATAATCATTAGCACTACACTTCTCTGCTGCACTCCAATAATCATTAGCACTAAACTTCTCTGCTACACTCCAATAATCATTAGCACTACACTTCTCTGCTGCACTCCAATAATCATTAGCACTACACTTCTCTGCTGCACTCCAATAATCAGTGGAATACACTTCTCTGCTGCACTCCAATAATCATTAGCACATCACTTCTCTGCTGCACTCCAATAATCATTAGCACTACACTTCTCTGCTACACTCCAATAATCAATAGCACTACACTTCTCTGCTGCACTCCAATAATCATTAGCACTACACTTCTCTGCTGCACTCCAATAATCATTAGCACTAAACTTCTCTGCTGCACTCCAATAATCATTAGCAATACACTTCTCTGCTACACTCCAATAATCATTAGCACTACACTTCTCTGCTGCACTCCAATAATCATTAGCACTACACTTCTCTGCTACACTCCAATAATCATTAGCACATCATTCTCTGCTACACTCCAATAATCATTAGCACTACACTTCTCTGCTCCAATAATCATTAGCACATCACTTCTCTGCTACACTCCAATAATCATTTGCAATACACTTCTCTGCTACACTCCAATAATCATTAGCACTACACTTCTCTGCTGCACTCCAATAATCATTAGCACTACACTTCTCTGCTCCAATAATCATTAGCACATCACTTCTCTGCTGCACTCCAATAATCATTAGCAATACACTTCTCTGCTACACTCCAATAATCATTAGCACTACACTTCTCTGCTGCACTCCAATAATCATTAGCACTACACTTCTCTGCAACACTCCAATAATCATTAGCACATCACTTCTCTGCTACACTCCAATAATCATTAGCACTACACTTCCTAATCATTAGCACATCACTTCTCTGCTGCACTCCAATAATCATTAGCACTACACTTCTCTGCTACACTCCAATAATCATTAGCACTACACTTCTCTGAATAATCATTAGCACTACACTTCTCTGCTACACACTCCAATAATCATTAGCACTACACTTCTCTGCTGCACTCCAATAATCATTAGCACTACACTTCTCTGCTACACTCCAATAATCATTAGCACTACACTTCTCTGCTCCAATAATCATTAGCACTACACTTCTCTGCTACACTCCAATAATCATTAGCACATCACTTCTCTGCTGCACTCCAATAATCATTAGCACTACACTTCTCTGCTACACTCCAATAATCATTAGCACATCACTTCTCTGCTGCACTCCAATAATCATTAGCACTACACTTCTCTGCTCCAATAATCATTAGCACATCACTTCTCTGCTGCACTCCAATAATCATTAGCAATACACTTCTCTGCTACACTCCAATAATCATTAGCACTACACTTCTCTGCTACACTCCAATAATCATTAGCACATCACTTCTCTGCTACACTCCAATAATCATTAGCACTACACTTCCTAATCATTAGCACATCACTTCTCTGCTGCACTCCAATAATCATTAGCACTACACTTCTCTGCTACACTCCAATAATCATTAGCACTACACTTCTCTGAATAATCATTAGCACTACACTTCTCTGCTACACACTCCAATAATCATTAGCACTACACTTCTCTGCTGCACTCCAATAATCATTAGCACTACACTTCTCTGCTGCACTCCAATAATCATTAGCACTACACTTCTCTGCTCCAATAATCATTAGCACTACACTTCTCTGCTGCACTCCAATAATCATTAGCACTACACTTCTCTGCTGCACTCCAATAATCATTAGCACTAAACTTCTCTGCTACACTCCAATAATCATTAGCACTACACTTCTCTGCTGCACTCCAATAATCATTAGCACTACACTTCTCTGCTGCACTCCAATAATCAGTGGAATACACTTCTCTGCTGCACTCCAATAATCATTAGCACATCACTTCTCTGCTGCACTCCAATAATCATTAGCACTACACTTCTCTGCTACACTCCAATAATCAATAGCACTACACTTCTCTGCTGCACTCCAATAATCATTAGCACTACACTTCTCTGCTGCACTCCAATAATCATTAGCACTAAACTTCTCTGCTGCACTCCAATAATCATTAGCAATACACTTCTCTGCTACACTCCAATAATCATTAGCACTACACTTCTCTGCTGCACTCCAATAATCATTAGCACTACACTTCTCTGCTACACTCCAATAATCATTAGCACATCATTCTCTGCTACACTCCAATAATCATTAGCACTACACTTCTCTGCTCCAATAATCATTAGCACATCACTTCTCTGCTACACTCCAATAATCATTTGCAATACACTTCTCTGCTACACTCCAATAATCATTAGCACTACACTTCTCTGCTGCACTCCAATAATCATTAGCACTACACTTCTCTGCTCCAATAATCATTAGCACATCACTTCTCTGCTGCACTCCAATAATCATTAGCAATACACTTCTCTGCTACACTCCAATAATCATTAGCACTACACTTCTCTGCTGCACTCCAATAATCATTAGCACTACACTTCTCTGCTACACTCCAATAATCATTAGCACATCACTTCTCTGCTACACTCCAATAATCATTAGCACTACACTTCCTAATCATTAGCACATCACTTCTCTGCTGCACTCCAATAATCATTAGCACTACACTTCTCTGCTACACTCCAATAATCATTAGCACTACACTTCTCTGAATAATCATTAGCACTACACTTCTCTGCTACACACTCCAATAATCATTAGCACTACACTTCTCTGCTGCACTCCAATAATCATTAGCACTACACTTCTCTGCTACACTCCAATAATCATTAGCACTACACTTCTCTGCTCCAATAATCATTAGCACTACAATTCTCTGCTACACTCCAATAATCATTAGTACTACACTTCTCTGCTACACTCCAATAATCATTAGCACTACACTTCTCTGCTGCACTCCAATAATCATTAGCACTACACTTCTCTGCTGCACTCCAATAATCATTAGCACTAAACTTCTCTGCTGCACTCCAATAATCATTAGCAATACACTTCTCTGCTACACTCCAATAATCATTAGCACTACACTTCTCTGCTGCACTCCAATAATCATTAGCACTACACTTCTCTGCTACACTCCAATAATCATTAGCACATCATTCTCTGCTACACTCCAATAATCATTAGCACTACACTTCTCTGCTCCAATAATCATTAGCACATCACTTCTCTGCTACACTCCAATAATCATTTGCAATACACTTCTCTGCTACACTCCAATAATCATTAGCACTACACTTCTCTGCTGCACTCCAATAATCATTAGCACTACACTTCTCTGCTCCAATAATCATTAGCACATCACTTCTCTGCTGCACTCCAATAATCATTAGCAATACACTTCTCTGCTACACTCCAATAATCATTAGCACTACACTTCTCTGCTGCACTCCAATAATCATTAGCACTACACTTCTCTGCAACACTCCAATAATCATTAGCACATCACTTCTCTGCTACACTCCAATAATCATTAGCACTACACTTCCTAATCATTAGCACATCACTTCTCTGCTGCACTCCAATAATCATTAGCACTACACTTCTCTGCTACACTCCAATAATCATTAGCACTACACTTCTCTGAATAATCATTAGCACTACACTTCTCTGCTACACACTCCAATAATCATTAGCACTACACTTCTCTGCTGCACTCCAATAATCATTAGCACTACACTTCTCTGCTACACTCCAATAATCATTAGCACTACACTTCTCTGCTCCAATAATCATTAGCACTACACTTCTCTGCTACACTCCAATAATCATTAGCACATCACTTCTCTGCTGCACTCCAATAATCATTAGCACTACACTTCTCTGCTACACTCCAATAATCATTAGCACATCACTTCTCTGCTGCACTCCAATAATCATTAGCACTACACTTCTCTGCTCCAATAATCATTAGCACATCACTTCTCTGCTGCACTCCAATAATCATTAGCAATACACTTCTCTGCTACACTCCAATAATCATTAGCACTACACTTCTCTGCTACACTCCAATAATCATTAGCACATCACTTCTCTGCTACACTCCAATAATCATTAGCACTACACTTCCTAATCATTAGCACATCACTTCTCTGCTGCACTCCAATAATCATTAGCACTACACTTCTCTGCTACACTCCAATAATCATTAGCACTACACTTCTCTGAATAATCATTAGCACTACACTTCTCTGCTACACACTCCAATAATCATTAGCACTACACTTCTCTGCTGCACTCCAATAATCATTAGCACTACACTTCTCTGCTGCACTCCAATAATCATTAGCACTACACTTCTCTGCTCCAATAATCATTAGCACTACACTTCTCTGCTGCACTCCAATAATCATTAGCACTACACTTCTCTGCTGCACTCCAATAATCATTAGCACTAAACTTCTCTGCTACACTCCAATAATCATTAGCACTACACTTCTCTGCTGCACTCCAATAATCATTAGCACTACACTTCTCTGCTGCACTCCAATAATCAGTGGAATACACTTCTCTGCTGCACTCCAATAATCATTAGCACATCACTTCTCTGCTGCACTCCAATAATCATTAGCACTACACTTCTCTGCTACACTCCAATAATCAATAGCACTACACTTCTCTGCTGCACTCCAATAATCATTAGCACTACACTTCTCTGCTGCACTCCAATAATCATTAGCACTAAACTTCTCTGCTGCACTCCAATAATCATTAGCAATACACTTCTCTGCTACACTCCAATAATCATTAGCACTACACTTCTCTGCTGCACTCCAATAATCATTAGCACTACACTTCTCTGCTACACTCCAATAATCATTAGCACATCATTCTCTGCTACACTCCAATAATCATTAGCACTACACTTCTCTGCTCCAATAATCATTAGCACATCACTTCTCTGCTACACTCCAATAATCATTTGCAATACACTTCTCTGCTACACTCCAATAATCATTAGCACTACACTTCTCTGCTGCACTCCAATAATCATTAGCACT
Organism: Cladorhizidae sp. MBARI D1340-BT2; assembly: GCA_028752905.1. Taxonomy (NCBI): domain Eukaryota; kingdom Metazoa; phylum Porifera; class Demospongiae; order Poecilosclerida; family Cladorhizidae; species Cladorhizidae sp. MBARI D1340-BT2. The sequence continues at coordinate 698,286 of JAQNBH010000012.1, forward strand.
ACACTTCTCTGCTCCAATAATCATTAGCACATCACTTCTCTGCTGCACTCCAATAATCATTAGCAATACACTTCTCTGCTACACTCCAATAATCATTAGCACTACACTTCTCTGCTGCACTCCAATAATCATTAGCACTACACTTCTCTGCTACACTCCAATAATCATTAGCACATCACTTCTCTGCTACACTCCAATAATCATTAGCACTACACTTCCTAATCATTAGCACATCACTTCTCTGCTGCACTCCAATAATCATTAGCACTACACTTCTCTGCTACACTCCAATAATCATTAGCACTACACTTCTCTGAATAATCATTAGCACTACACTTCTCTGCTACACACTCCAATAATCATTAGCACTACACTTCTCTGCTGCACTCCAATAATCATTAGCACTACACTTCTCTGCTACACTCCAATAATCATTAGCACTACACTTCTCTGCTCCAATAATCATTAGCACTACAATTCTCTGCTACACTCCAATAATCATTAGTACTACACTTCTCTGCTACACTCCAATAATCATTAGCACTACACTTCTCTGCTGCACTCCAATAATCATTAGCACTACACTTCTCTGCTGCACTCCAATAATCATTAGCACTACACTTCTCTGCTACACTCCTAATCATTAGCACTACACTTCTCTGCTACACTCCAATAATCATTAGCACTACACTTCTCTGCTCCAATAATCATTAGCACTACACTTCTCTGCTGCACTCCAATAATCATTAGCACTACACTTCTCTGCTGCACTCCAATAATCATTAGCCCTAAACTTCTCTGCTGCACTCCAATAATCATTAGCAATACACTTCTCTGCTACACTCCAATAATCATTAGCACTACACTTCTCTGCTGCACTCCAATAATCATTAGCACTACACTTCTCTGCTGCACTCCAATAATCAGTGGAATACACTTCTCTGCTGCACTCCAATAATCATTAGCACATCACTTCTCTGCTGCACTCCAATAATCATTAGCACTACACTTCTCTGCTACACTCCAATAATCATTAGCACTACACTTCTCTGCTACACTCCAATAATAAATAGCACCACACTTCTCTGCTGCACTCCAATAATCATTAGCACTACACTTCTCTGCTGCACTCCAATAATCATTAGCACTAAACTTCTCTGCTGCACTCCAATAATCATTAGCAATACACTTCTCTGCTACACTCCAATAATCATTAGCACTACACTTCTCTGCTGCACTCCAATAATCATTAGCACTACACTTCTCTGCTACACTCCAATAATCTTTAGCACATCATTCTCTGCAACACTCCAATAATCATTAGCACTACACTTCTCTGCTCCAATAATCATTAGCACATCACTTCTCTGCTACACTCCAATAATCATTTGCAATACACTTCTCTGCTACACTCCAATAATCATTAGCACTACACTTCTCTGGTACACACTGCAATAATCATTAGCACTACACTTCTCTGCTGCACTCCAATAATCATTAGCACATCACTTCTCTGCTGCACTCCAATTATCATTAGCACTACACTTCTCTGCTACACTCCAATAATCATTAGCACTACACTTCTCTGCTACACTCCAATAATCATTAGCACTACACTTCTCTGGTACACTCCAATAATCATTAGCACTACTACACTCCAATAATCATTAGCACTACACTTCTCTGCTACACTCCAATAATCATTAGCACTACACTTCTCTGCTCCAATAATCATTAGCACATCACTTCTCTGCTACACTCCAATAATCATTAGCACTACACTTCTCTGCTACACTCCAATAATCATTAGCACTACACTTCTCTGCTACACTCCAATAATCATTAGCACTACACTTCTCTGCTACACTCCAATAATCATTAGCACTACACTTCTCTGCTCCAATAATCATTAGCACATCACTTCACTGCTACACTCTAATAATCATTAGCACTACACTTCTCTGCTGCACTCCAATAATCATTAGCACTGCTACACTCCAATAATCATTAGCACTACACTTCTCTGCTACACTCCAATAATCATTAGCACTACACTTCTCTGGTACACTCCAATAATCATTAGCACTACACTTCTCTGCTACACTTCAATAATCATTAGCACATCACTTCTCTACTACACTCCAATAATCATTAGCACTACACTTCTCTGCTACACTCCAATAATCATTAGCACTACACTTCTCTGCTGCACTCCAATAATCATTAGCACTACACTTCTCTGCTCCAATAATCATTAGCACTACACTTCTCTGCTGCACTCCAATAATCATTAGCACTACACTTCTCTGCTGCACTCCAATAATCATTAGCACTAAACTTCTCTGCTGCACTCCAATAATCATTAGCAATACACTTCTCTGCTACACTCCAATAATCATTAGCACTACACTTCTCTGCTGCACTCCAATAATCATTAGCACTACACTTCTCTGCTGCACTCCAATAATCAGTGGAATACACTTCTCTGCTGCACTCCAATAATCATTAGCACATCACTTCTCTGCTGCACTCCAATAATCATTAGCACTACACTTCTCTGCTACACTCCAATAATCAATAGCATTACACTTCTCTGCTGCACTCCAATAATCATTAGCACTACACTTCTCTGCTGCACTCCAATAATCATTAGCACTAAACTTCTCTGCTGCACTCCAATAATCATTAGCAATACACTTCTCTGCTACACTCCAATAATCATTAGCACTACACTTCTCTGCTGCACTCCAATAATCATTAGCACTACACTTCTCTGCTACACTCCAATAATCATTAGCACATCATTCTCTGCTACACTCCAATAATCATTAGCACTACACTTCTCTGCTCCAATAATCATTAGCACATCACTTCTCTGCTACACTCCAATAATCATTTGCAATACACTTCTCTGCTACACTCCAATAATCATTAGCACTACACTTCTCTGCTGCACTCCAATAATCATTAGCACTACACTTCTCTGCTCCAATAATCATTAGCACATCACTTCTCTGCTGCACTCCAATAATCCAATACACTTCTCTGCTACACTCCAATAATCATTAGCACTACACTTCTCTGCTACACTCCAATAATCATTAGCACATCACTTCTCTGCTACACTCCAATAATCATTAGCACTACACTTCCTAATCATTAGCACATCACTTCTCTGCTGCACTCCAATAATCATTAGCACTACACTTCTCTGCTACACTCCAATAATCATTAGCACTACACTTCTCTGAATAATCATTAGCACTACACTTCTCTGCTACACACTCCAATAATCATTAGCACTACACTTCTCTGCTGCACTCCAATAATCATTAGCACTACACTTCTCTGCTGTACTCCAATAATCATTAGCACTACACTTCTCTGCTCCAATAATCATTAGCACTACACTTCTCTGCTGCACTCCAATAATCATTAGCACTACACTTCTCTGCTGCACTCCAATAATCATTAGCACTAAACTTCTCTGCTACACTCCAATAATCATTAGCACTACACTTCTCTGCTGCACTCCAATAATCATTAGCACTACACTTCTCTGCTGCACTCCAATAATCAGTGGAATACACTTCTCTGCTGCACTCCAATAATCATTAGCACATCACTTCTCTGCTGCACTCCAATAATCATTAGCACTACACTTCTCTGCTACACTCCAATAATCAATAGCACTACACTTCTCTGCTGCACTCCAATAATCATTAGCACTACACTTCTCTGCTGCACTCCAATAATCATTAGCACTAAACTTCTCTGCTGCACTCCAATAATCATTAGCAATACACTTCTCTGCTACACTCCAATAATCATTAGCACTACACTTCTCTGCTGCACTCCAATAATCATTAGCACTACACTTCTCTGCTACACTCCAATAATCATTAGCACATCATTCTCTGCTACACTCCAATAATCATTAGCACTACACTTCTCTGCTCCAATAATCATTAGCATCACTTCTCTGCTACACTCCAATAATCATTTGCAATACACTTCTCTGCTACACTCCAATAATCATTAGCACTACACTTCTCTGCTGCACTCCAATAATCATTAGCACTACACTTCTCTGCTCCAATAATCATTAGCACATCACTTCTCTGCTGCACTCCAATAATCATTAGCAATACACTTCTCTGCTACACTCCAATAATCATTAGCACTACACTTCTCTGCTGCACTCCAATAATCATTAGCCCTAAACTTCTCTGCTGCACTCCAATAATCATTAGCAATACACTTCTCTGCTACACTCCAATAATCATTAGCACTACACTTCTCTGCTGCACTCCAATAATCATTAGCACTACACTTCTCTGCTGCACTCCAATAATCAGTGGAATACACTTCTCTGCTGCACTCCAATAATCATTAGCACATCACTTCTCTGCTACACTCCAATAATCATTAGCACTACACTTCTCTGCTACACTCCAATAATAAATAGCACCACACTTCTCTGCTGCACTCCAATAATCATTAGCACTACACTTCTCTGCTGCACTCCAATAATCATTAGCACTAAACTTCTCTGCTGCACTCCAATAATCATTAGCAATACACTTCTCTGCTACACTCCAATAATCATTAGCACTACACTTCTCTGCTGCACTCCAATAATCATTAGCACTACACTTCTCTGCTACACTCCAATAATCTTTAGCACATCATTCTCTGCAACACTCCAATAATCATTAGCACTACACTTCTCTGCTACACTCCAATAATCATTTGCAATACACTTCTCTGCTACACTCCAATAATCATTAGCACTACACTTCTCTGGTACACACTGCAATAATCATTAGCACTACACTTCTCTGCTGCACTCCAATAATCATTAGCACATCACTTCTCTGCTGCACTCCAATTATCATTAGCACTACACTTCTCTGCTACACTCCAATAATCATTAGCACTACACTTCTCTGCTACACTCCAATAATCATTAGCACTACACTTCTCTGGTACACTCCAATAATCATTAGCACTACTACACTCCAATAATCATTAGCACTACACTTCTCTGCTACACTCCAATAATCATTAGCACTACACTTCTCTGCTCCAATAATCATTAGCACATCACTTCTCTGCTACACTCCAATAATCATTAGCACTACACTTCTCTGCTACACTCCAATAATCATTAGCACTACACTTCTCTGCTACACTCCAATAATCATTAGCACTACACTTCTCTGCTACACTCCAATAATCATTAGCACTACACTTCTCTGCTCCAATAATCATTAGCACATCACTTCACTGCTACACTCTAATAATCATTAGCACTACACTTCTCTGCTGCACTCCAATAATCATTAGCACTGCTACACTCCAATAATCATTAGCACTACACTTCTCTGCTACACTCCAATAATCATTAGCACTACACTTCTCTGGTACACTCCAATAATCATTAGCACTACACTTCTCTGCTACACTTCAATAATCATTAGCACATCACTTCTCTACTACACTCCAATAATCATTAGCACTACACTTCTCTGCTACACTCCAATAATCATTAGCACTACACTTCTCTGCTGCACTCCAATAATCATTAGCACTACACTTCTCTGCTCCAATAATCATTAGCACTACACTTCTCTGCTGCACTCCAATAATCATTAGCACTACACTTCTCTGCTGCACTCCAATAATCATTAGCACTAAACTTCTCTGCTGCACTCCAATAATCATTAGCAATACACTTCTCTGCTACACTCCAATAATCATTAGCACTACACTTCTCTGCTGCACTCCAATAATCATTAGCACTACACTTCTCTGCTTCACTCCAATAATCAGTGGAATACACTTCTCTGCTGCACTCCAATAATCATTAGCACATCACTTCTCTGCTGCACTCCAATAATCATTAGCACTACACTTCTCTGCTACACTCCAATAATCAATAGCATTACACTTCTCTGCTGCACTCCAATAATCATTAGCACTACACTTCTCTGCTGCACTCCAATAATCATTAGCACTAAACTTCTCTGCTGCACTCCAATAATCATTAGCAATACACTTCTCTGCTACACTCCAATAATCATTAGCACTACACTTCTCTGCTGCACTCCAATAATCATTAGCACTACACTTCTCTGCTACACTCCAATAATCATTAGCACATCATTCTCTGCTACACTCCAATAATCATTAGCACTACACTTCTCTGCTCCAATAATCATTAGCACATCACTTCTCTGCTACACTCCAATAATCATTTGCAATACACTTCTCTGCTACACTCCAATAATCATTAGCACTACACTTCTCTGCTGCACTCCAATAATCATTAGCACTACACTTCTCTGCTCCAATAATCATTAGCACATCACTTCTCTGCTGCACTCCAATAATCCAATACACTTCTCTGCTACACTCCAATAATCATTAGCACTACACTTCTCTGCTACACTCCAATAATCATTAGCACATCACTTCTCTGCTACACTCCAATAATCATTAGCACTACACTTCCTAATCATTAGCACATCACTTCTCTGCTGCACTCCAATAATCATTAGCACTACACTTCTCTGCTCCAATAATCATTAGCATCACTTCTCTGCTACACTCCAATAATCATTTGCAATACACTTCTCTGCTACACTCCAATAATCATTAGCACTACACTTCTCTGCTGCACTCCAATAATCATTAGCACTACACTTCTCTGCTCCAATAATCATTAGCACATCACTTCTCTGCTGCACTCCAATAATCATTAGCAATACACTTCTCTGCTACACTCCAATAATCATTAGCACTACACTTCTCTGCTGCACTCCAATAATCATTAGCCCTAAACTTCTCTGCTGCACTCCAATAATCATTAGCAATACACTTCTCTGCTACACTCCAATAATCATTAGCACTACACTTCTCTGCTGCACTCCAATAATCATTAGCACTACACTTCTCTGCTGCACTCCAATAATCAGTGGAATACACTTCTCTGCTGCACTCCAATAATCATTAGCACATCACTTCTCTGCTACACTCCAATAATCATTAGCACTACACTTCTCTGCTACACTCCAATAATAAATAGCACCACACTTCTCTGCTGCACTCCAATAATCATTAGCACTACACTTCTCTGCTGCACTCCAATAATCATTAGCACTAAACTTCTCTGCTGCACTCCAATAATCATTAGCAATACACTTCTCTGCTACACTCCAATAATCATTAGCACTACACTTCTCTGCTGCACTCCAATAATCATTAGCACTACACTTCTCTGCTACACTCCAATAATCTTTAGCACATCATTCTCTGCAACACTCCAATAATCATTAGCACTACACTTCTCTGCTACACTCCAATAATCATTTGCAATACACTTCTCTGCTACACTCCAATAATCATTAGCACTACACTTCTCTGGTACACACTGCAATAATCATTAGCACTACACTTCTCTGCTGCACTCCAATAATCATTAGCACATCACTTCTCTGCTGCACTCCAATTATCATTAGCACTACACTTCTCTGCTACACTCCAATAATCATTAGCACTACACTTCTCTGCTACACTCCAATAATCATTAGCACTACACTTCTCTGGTACACTCCAATAATCATTAGCACTACTACACTCCAATAATCATTAGCACTACACTTCTCTGCTACACTCCAATAATCATTAGCACTACACTTCTCTGCTCCAATAATCATTAGCACATCACTTCTCTGCTACACTCCAATAATCATTAGCACTACACTTCTCTGCTACACTCCAATAATCATTAGCACTACACTTCTCTGCTACACTCCAATAATCATTAGCACTACACTTCTCTGCTACACTCCAATAATCATTAGCACTACACTTCTCTGCTCCAATAATCATTAGCACATCACTTCACTGCTACACTCTAATAATCATTAGCACTACACTTCTCTGCTGCACTCCAATAATCATTAGCACTGCTACACTCCAATAATCATTAGCACTACACTTCTCTGCTACACTCCAATAATCATTAGCACTACACTTCTCTGGTACACTCCAATAATCATTAGCACTACACTTCTCTGCTACACTTCAATAATCATTAGCACATCACTTCTCTACTACACTCCAATAATCATTAGCACTACACTTCTCTGCTACACTCCAATAATCATTAGCACTACACTTCTCTGCTGCACTCCAATAATCATTAGCACTACACTTCTCTGCTCCAATAATCATTAGCACTACACTTCTCTGCTGCACTCCAATAATCATTAGCACTACACTTCTCTGCTGCACTCCAATAATCATTAGCACTAAACTTCTCTGCTGCACTCCAATAATCATTAGCAATACACTTCTCTGCTACACTCCAATAATCATTAGCACTACACTTCTCTGCTGCACTCCAATAATCATTAGCACTACACTTCTCTGCTTCACTCCAATAATCAGTGGAATACACTTCTCTGCTGCACTCCAATAATCATTAGCACATCACTTCTCTGCTGCACTCCAATAATCATTAGCACTACACTTCTCTGCTACACTCCAATAATCAATAGCATTACACTTCTCTGCTGCACTCCAATAATCATTAGCACTACACTTCTCTGCTGCACTCCAATAATCATTAGCACTAAACTTCTCTGCTGCACTCCAATAATCATTAGCAATACACTTCTCTGCTACACTCCAATAATCATTAGCACTACACTTCTCTGCTGCACTCCAATAATCATTAGCACTACACTTCTCTGCTACACTCCAATAATCATTAGCACATCATTCTCTGCTACACTCCAATAATCATTAGCACTACACTTCTCTGCTCCAATAATCATTAGCACATCACTTCTCTGCTACACTCCAATAATCATTTGCAATACACTTCTCTGCTACACTCCAATAATCATTAGCACTACACTTCTCTGCTGCACTCCAATAATCATTAGCACTACACTTCTCTGCTCCAATAATCATTAGCACATCACTTCTCTGCTGCACTCCAATAATCCAATACACTTCTCTGCTACACTCCAATAATCATTAGCACTACACTTCTCTGCTACACTCCAATAATCATTAGCACATCACTTCTCTGCTACACTCCAATAATCATTAGCACTACACTTCCTAATCATTAGCACATCACTTCTCTGCTGCACTCCAATAATCATTAGCACTACACTTCTCTGCTACACTCCAATAATCATTAGCACTACACTTCTCTGAATAATCATTAGCACTACACTTCTCTGCTACACACTCCAATAATCATTAGCACTACACTTCTCTGCTGCACTCCAATAATCATTAGCACTACACTTCTCTGCTGTACTCCAATAATCATTAGCACTACACTTCTCTGCTCCAATAATCATTAGCACTACACTTCTCTGCTGCACTCCAATAATCATTAGCACTACACTTCTCTGCTGCACTCCAATAATCATTAGCACTAAACTTCTCTGCTACACTCCAATAATCATTAGCACTACACTTCTCTGCTGCACTCCAATAATCATTAGCACTACACTTCTCTGCTGCACTCCAATAATCAGTGGAATACACTTCTCTGCTGCACTCCAATAATCATTAGCACATCACTTCTCTGCTGCACTCCAATAATCATTAGCACTACACTTCTCTGCTACACTCCAATAATCAATAGCACTACACTTCTCTGCTGCACTCCAATAATCATTAGCACTACACTTCTCTGCTGCACTCCAATAATCATTAGCACTAAACTTCTCTGCTGCACTCCAATAATCATTAGCAATACACTTCTCTGCTACACTCCAATAATCATTAGCACTACACTTCTCTGCTGCACTCCAATAATCATTAGCACTACACTTCTCTGCTACACTCCAATAATCATTAGCACATCATTCTCTGCTACACTCCAATAATCATTAGCACTACACTTCTCTGCTCCAATAATCATTAGCATCACTTCTCTGCTACACTCCAATAATCATTTGCAATACACTTCTCTGCTACACTCCAATAATCATTAGCACTATACTTCTCTGCTGCACTCCAATAATCATTAGCACTACACTTCTCTGCTCCAATAATCATTAGCACATCACTTCTCTGCTGCACTCCAATAATCATTAGCAATACACTTCTCTGCTACACTCCAATAATCATTAGCACTACACTTCTCTGCTGCACTCCAATAATCATTAGCACTACACTTCTCTGCTACACTCCAATAATCATTAGCACATCACTTCTCTGCTACACTCCAATAATCATTAGCACTACACTTCTCTGCTCCAATAATCATTAGCACATCACTTCTCTGCTGCACTCCAATAATCATTAGCACTACACTTCTCTGCTACACTCCAATAATCGTTAGCACCACACTTCTCTGCTCCAATGATCATTAGCACTACACTTCTCTGCTGCACTACAATAATCATTAGCACCACTTCTCTGCTACACTCCAATAATCATTAGCACTACACTTCTCTGGTGCACTCCAATAATCATTAGCACTACACTTCTCTGCTGCACTACAATAATCATTAGCACTACACTTCTCTTGTACACTCCAATAATCATTAGTGTTTGCAATTGTGGAGGCCTATGAACATGATGGATATTAACCCTGGCAAAGACACAGCAAGCAAGAGTATACTTGATCATATATCACTACATCAAGACCAGGTTTGGTAAAACTCCACGTTGCCTTCACTGTACTGGTCGAATTGCTGGCTGTACTTCTCCTGCCCAAAAAAGGGCTATGAATATCAGTCTCTAGACATCTCTCTGCAATTCTACGATCAGGTCTGCATCCTTAATTTTGCTGCCAGTTGCCCCTATACCTCTCCAGTTGCCACTTCCACTTTAATCAACTCCTTGATGCAAGGAAAGTGATCTTGAAGACCTGTTTTCCCCCCACACTTACAACACTTTTTGTTCTACTACTTGAGAGGAGGATTCAAGGCATGCATGGAAGTTAGAGGAGGATTCAAGGCATACATGGAAGTTAGAGGAAGATTCAAGGCATGCATGGAAGTTAGAGGAGGATTCAAGGCATGCATGGAAGTTAGAGGAGGATTCAAGGCATGCATGGAAGTTAGAGGAGGATTCAAGGCATGCATGGAAGTTAGGAGGATTCAAGGCATGCATGGAAGTTAGAGGCGGATTCAAGGCATGCATGGAAGTTAGAGGAGGATTCAAGGCATGCATGAAGTTAGAGGATTCAAGACATGCATGGAAGTTAGAGGAGGATTCAAGGCATGCATGGAAGTTAGAGGATTCAAGGCATGCATGGAAGTTAGAGGAGGATTCAAGGCATGCATGGAAGTTAGAGGAGGATTCAAGGCATGCATGGAAGTTAGAGGAAGATTCAAGGCATGCATGGAAGTTAGAGGAGGATTCAAGGCATGCATGGAAGTTAGAGGAAGATTCAAGGCATGCATGGAAGTTAGAGGAGGATTCAAGACATGCATGGAAGTTAGAGGAGGATTCAAGGCATGCATGGAAGTTAGAGGAAGATTCAAGGCATGCATGGAAGTTAGAGGAGGATTCAAGGCATGCGCATGGAAGTTAGAGGAAGATTCAAGGCATGCATGGAAGTTAGAGGAGGATTCAAGACATGCATGGAAGTTAGAGGAGGATTCAAGACATGCATGGAAGTTAGAGGAGGATTCAAGGCATGCATGGAAGTTAGAGGATTCAAGGCATGCATGGAAGTTAGAGGAGGATTCAAGACATGCATGGAAGTTAGAGGATTCAAGGCATGCATGGAAGTTAGAGGATTCAAGGCATGCATGGAAGTTAGGAGGATTCAAGGCATGCATGGAAGTTAGAGGAGGATTCAAGGCATGCATGCATGGAAGTTAGAGGATTCAAGGCATGCATGGAAGTTAGAGGATTCAAGGCATGCATGGAAGTTAGAGGAGGATTCAAGGCATGCATGTAGAGGAGGATTCAAGGCATGCATGGAAGTTAGAGGAGAATTCAAGGCATGCATGGAAGTTAGAGGAGGATTCAAGGCATGCATGGAAGTTAGAGGAGGATTCAAGACATGCATGGAAGTTAGAGGAGGATTCAAGACATGCACGGAAGTTAGAGGAGGATTCAAGGCATGCATGGAAGTTAGAGGATTCAAGGCATGCATGGAAGTTAGAGGAGGATTCAAGGCATGCATGCAAGGAAGTTAGAGGAGGATTCAAGACATGCATGGAAGTTAGAGGATTCAAGACATGCATGGAAGTTAGAGGATGATTCAAGACATGCATGGAAGTTAGAGGAGTAATCAAGGCATGCATGGAAGTTAGAGGATTCAAGACATGCATGGAAGTCAGAGGAGGATTCAAGGCATGCATGGAAGTTAGAGGAGTAATCAAGGCATGCATGGAAGTTAGAGGAGGATTCAAGGCATGCATGGAAGTTAGAGGAGGATTCAAGGCATGCATGGAAGTTAGGAGGATTCAAGGCATGCATGGAAGTTAGAGGAGGATTCAAGGCATGCATGGAAGTTAGAGGAGGATTCAAGGCATGCATGGAAGTTAGAGCATGCGCATGGAAGTTAGAGCATGCGCATGGAAGTTAGAGCATGCGCATGGAAGTTAGAGGAGGATTCAAGGCAAGTATGGAAGTCTTTTGAAGCTATACACGTTATATATATAGAGCCAAAAAACAGTTTGTTTAGGTGGTCATCAAAGAAAAGTTGTAAATAACTTGACATGTAGGCATGGTGTACTTGATAAAATAAGGATTATACTACTCTATATAATGCACAGTCATCACACAATACTTAATTTATAAAAGAGAAACAAGAAAATCAACAGGACGTAAGCACACACATACATACACTATAATAATGCAACAACAACATCTGAAACTATCATGTTTGATCATATTCATTGCCTAGTCATCTTGTCGATCAGCTCCTGCATGGGAGAGAGCTCTCTCTTCTCTATCAGGTTAAACTCGTGCACAAAAAATATCAAATGCTTGAAGGAGGTGTTGAGGTGAGCCTCTTCCTGCAGGGAGATGATGTCATCAAAGTGGGCGTGATATATGTGTGCGTAGACACGGAACAAACGCTTCAAGATGGTCTTGGCGATGGTGAAGAAGTTACGGGGAAAGGAAACACCTGCACAGTCATGGAGAGAGATAGTGAGCACGTTGACATCCACACAGGCAGGGAGAGAGATAGTGAACACATTGACATCCACACAGGCAGGGAGAGAGATAGTGAACACATTGACATCCACACAGGCAGGGGGAGAGATAGTGAACACATTGACATCCACACAGGCAGGGAGAGAGATAGTGAACACATTGACATCCACACAGGCAGGGAGAGAGATAGTGAACACATTGACATCCACACAGGCAGGGAGAGAGATAGTGAGCACATTGACATCCACACAGGCAGGGGGAGAGATAGTGAGCACATTGACATCCACACAGGCAGGGAGAGATAATGAACACATTGACATCCACACAGGCAGGGAGAGAGATAGTGAACACATTGACATCCACACAGGCAGGGGGAGAGATAGTGAGCACATTGTCATCCACACAGGCAGGGGGAGAGATAGTGAGCACATTGACATCCACACAGGCAGAGAGAGAGATAGTGAGCACATTGACATCCACACAGGCAGGGGGAGAGATAGTGAGCACATTGACATCCACACAGGCAGGGGGAGAGATAGTGAGCACATTGACATCCACACAGGCAGGGAGAGAGATAGTGAGCACATTGACATCCACACAGGCAGGGAGAGAGATAGTGAACACATTGACATCCACACAGGCAGGGAGAGAGATAGTGAACACATTGACACCCACACAGGCAGGGAGAGAGATAGTGAACACATTGACATCCACAGGGAGAGAGATAGTGAGCACATTGACATCCACACAGGCAGGGAGAGAGATAGTGAACACATTGACATCCACACAGGCAGGGGGAGAGATAGTGAGCACATTGACATCCACACAGGCAGGGAGAGATAATGAACACATTGACATCCACACAGGCAGGGAGAGAGATAGTGAACACATTGACATCCACACAGGCAGGGGGAGAGATAGTGAGCACATTGACATCCACACAGGCAGGGGGAGAGATAGTGAGCACATTGACATCCACACAGGCAGGGAGAGAGATAGTGAGCACATTGACATCCACACAGGCAGGGGGAGAGATAGTGAGCACATTGACATCCACACAGGCAGGGGGAGAGATAGTGAGCACATTGACATCCACACAGGCAGGGAGAGAGATAGTGAGCACATTGACATCCACACAGGCAGGGAGAGAGATAGTGAGCACATTGACATCCACACAGGCAGGGGGAGAGATAGTGAGCACATTGACATCCACACAGGCAGGGGGAGAGATAGTGAGCACATTGACATCCACACAGGCAGGGAGAGAGATAGTGAGCACATTGACATCCACACAGGCAGGGAGAGAGATAGTGAACACATTGACATCCACACAGGCAGGGAGAGAGATAGTGAACACATTGATGAACACATTGCATCAGGTTCAGCCTACTAGTGCATCAGGTGGTTCATTATCATCAGACAATGTAATAATATACAGATCAGTACTGCACTGGACCTTCAGCTACGCCAGGGCTAGGACAATGGCTAGTAATCTAACAATGCCAGGGCTAGGACAATGGCTAGTAATCTAACAATTCTAACCATTCCTTGGTCGTCCGCTCCTTGGCACTGCCTCAATGCGCTGCATTCCTTACTAGTAGTAGTAATGTTGATCTGAATGCTTTCAGAGTAAACACTTCCCCTGGCCCATTACCTCCATCATGCTGGCCACACCCACTCTGGGTACTCACTGCGAGTGCCCATTGAAGAATAGAAACAGAGACAGACCGAGAAAGACATGATTGGTCAGCACTGATCCTGGGTTCGCCCGTTAGGTTGCGAGGGCTGATTAATGCCTGGAGGCATGTGCGACCAGCTCATGGCCTACGGGCCCTAAATATTTGTCATGATTTTCCCCCCTGCACGAGGTACCCCTGTACCCTCTGGTCCCACCACCATGGATGAGGTCCCGTGTCCTCTGGCCCTGGACGAGGTACCCTTGCGTCCTCTGGCCCTGGATGAGGTACCCCTGTATCCTCTGGCCCTGGACAAGGTACCCCTGTGCCCTCTGGCCCTGGTACCCGTGTCCTCTGGCCCTGGTACCCCTGTGCCCTCTGGTCCCACCCACCTCTGTGTTAGCGCCCACTGAGGACAAAGGTCAAAACCTGCATGTCTAAATTCTCAAACGCTCCTTGTATAGGGTAAGGCTTCCTCTAGCCACTGGTAATGTCAACTCTCTTTCCAATCAGGATCCAGAAATGCAGAGAATTCCAGTGTTGCCATAGTGTTGGATTTTATCCAAACTGTTTAGATTTTTGACCCTTAAATTTTCTGTTGGGATTCTATCAATAAATGTTTGGATTTTTCATCATTAGAAAATTGTCTGACATTTCATGCATATCAGACCATGTGCAGCCTATTTCAAAACCACTCTCTGTGGTATTAGCTGAGTGTGGTCATTTTGTGGTCACCTGGTCTGTGCAGGAATATTCATGTGGTCACCTGGTCTGTGCAGGAATATTCATGTGGTCACCTGGTCTGTGCAGGAATATTCATGCACAGTCCTTTGTTATTATGTGGTCACTTGGTCTGCAGGAATATGCCTGCAGAGCCAGAACCCTTTGCATGCTGCTATCTGGTTGAGTAAGCCTGATTTGTGCAAGAGTTAGAATCTTTCACAGTGAGTGTCAGAGAGAGTTAGCTATGGCATCTTCAGAACCCAGTACTTCAAGGTTACCAGAAGAAGATTCTTCATATATGGATTCTGACTCTGATAATGAGGTTTAACAAATTGACATTGACAGTCAAATCTCTACATCTATCAGGTCTTCTAACCTGCAAAAAAGCAATTGTGTGTCTATCATAGACAGTATGCAAAGACTTTCCCATGGGCCACAACTTCAAGAAAGGGATCTTCTTTTGCCTTCTGTATGAAGTGCTCTCGTGATATAAACCTTGGAAGAGGTGGTACTAGAGATCTCAGGAGACATCAGGAAACGAAATTACACAAACACTCAGAAAAAGATGGTGTGGGTGTAGTTGCCTCTACAGTCCTACTTTGGGGAGGAGTCTGTAATCCGTGCAGAAGTACTCCTCACATATTTCCTTGGAGAGCACCATCTTGCCTTTCAATTGGGAGATCATTGTACCAAACTATTCAAGTTGATGTTTCCTGATTCTTCTATTGCTAGAGACTTTAAGTGCAGTCGTAGTAAAGCAACAGCTGTGTGGAAAGTTATTGCCCAGGATTGTTGGAAAACCATTTCCACAGCAGTTAGAGACTAAATACTTCAGCCTCCAAACTGATGAGACAACTGATATTACCATTACACAACAAGCTGCTATTATGCTTCGATTCTTCGATAACACCCAAGGACAGGTGAGATGTGTCTTCTTTGCCCTAGAGAGTGTAGAGAGGGCAACTGCAGAGCTGCTATTTAACGCAATCGATAAGCATTTTCAAGAATCCACTACCCTCCATTATGATAATCGTGTCGGATTAGGTACAGATGGGGCCAATGTAATGTTGGGAGCACGAAATTCAGTGATGTCACGGTTACAATGTAAGCAGCCAGCTTTAGTTGCTCTTCATAGTCATTGTCACATAGCAAATGAGGCCTGCAAAGTCTTGCCTGATGAATTGGAAGATCTGACAACTGATGTACAACTGATGTATGGTAGAAGAGCCCAAGGAGTCTGCGACAGTTTGAAGAATTTCAGAGTTTTGTGGAAGCCACACAAGTTGTAAAAGCATGCCTAACACGATGGCTCAGCCTTGAAGCTTGTGTAAATCGTCTTATCGAGCAATATGAAGCCTTACTCTCATACTTTCGAAGTACTGAGGATAAGCAGGCAGTAGTGAGAAGAGTAAAAATTGTACTTGAAAAGCCTCTGACCAAAGCTTACTTGCTCTTTCTATGTTCTGCATTACCAATTGTTAATAATTTCAACAGGTACATGCAGCAGCAATCTCCAATTCTTCATGTTCTCTAGCAAGAGCTCGATGGCTTAATACGAACATTTCTGTTGCGGTTCATAAATTCTGAGTACGTGTGTGCTGCTGAACATGTTTCACAAGTGTGTATTGATAACTCAGAAGAGTATCTCCCTTTACACGAAGTTTTCGTAGGTCACAACACACTATCATTGAAGAAGAGGATGGATTATCATCTGAAGATGTGAGAAAATTTAGGGAGACTATCCAAGCTTGGTGGATTGCTGCGGCCAAGGGAGCTGTCAAACAATTACCTATGAGTCACAAGTTACTCTCCAATCTCAAATGGCTTCAACCAGGCTTACAACAATACAGTATGGCTGGTCAGGTGCCAGCAGAGTGTGTTCCTCAGGTACTGTAGTTCAAGTTGGTGACAAACCCAGCCTTCAAGAGGAATTTATGGATTTCTGCACGTCGCCATTACCTCCTAAAGTCACGGCCATCACAGAGGTGGATAAGTATTGGCATGCAATCAGCCAAATCAAAGACTGCTTGGAAACCGAGTATCGCTACTCCACATTGGCAAAACTCGCAAAAGCCATTCTAGTTATACCCCATGGAAATGCTGATACCGAACGTTTATTCAGCCACATTGGTCTCAACAAAATGAAGCACAGAAACAGACTAGGAATTTCTACATTAAATTTACTTTTAACAGTGCAATTCAATGTTCCTAAAAAAATGCTATGAATTTAAACCGAACACTGAACTATTAAAAGACGTGTGTAAATGCTATGAACACACTTTAGTATGTTATTTCTCATGAAATTGTTGTTTGGATTTTGTTGGTTGCCAATATTTTTTTTGATAACACAGGCGAGTAATTTGGAAATTACCAAAAAAATTATGGCAACACTGTAATTCAGGCATGCAGATTTGAGGCCTTCAACTTTGACTGCCTGTAACTTGAGTATGGTTGTAGCTATGCAACAGTTTTAATATCAAAAGAGAGCACCCAAAGAGACGTATCTTTTAAGCTCATATAAAGTTCATAATTCATATAAAGTTCATAAAGCAAAGTGTGGAGAATCTATGGAGCTCTGAAGTCGTTACCACAAGTTTTTAAAAAATAATTTGTAAAAAACGGAATCGTCCCCTTTAACCCTCCCACCGGTGGATTTCTGGGAGAGTTAAAATAATCCAACCACCTTCAGTTAAACATCTACACCACGGCAGAAATTCACTTCAGTCCCTAGCAACCGTATATTATGGGATAGCATCATTGTTGATAAACAGTGTGGTCAGACCTTTGTAAACACACGCTGGCAAAATATGAATATCATTATCCAAACACAATATTAGAATATAGTATGTAATGAAACCTAGGGCTAGAAGTAGTTAATTACGTATTAAAGACCAAGGAAGCACATTCTTGTCTCCATAACAACATATTTGCTATTGTATTTTGAACAAAACATAGACCACGCCCACTCTTTGACACCGAGTCCCACTCCTATGAATATGATTATCCTGCTGTTCTGTGTTTACGTATATATTAATTATAATTGAGCTGTGAGGAGATGGAGAGCAAGGAAGCAAAAGAGAAGCTAGTCCTCCAGCATCATCAAACCTACACACATCAAGTAAAGTCCCGGGATACACTGGGAAGTTGTAGGCACTACCCGCAGTTTACCCGGGGAAAATAACTTCTGCCTTTGGACAACAAACAGGTTAATACTACAGCTAGATCCCATTTACAAACCTGAGAAGTCTTCTTATCCTTGCCTTCCTCGTCAGAGACTACACCATCACTTTTTGCTGCAGTGCTCCTGCGTCCCAACAGTTTCTACTCTTGTGGCCATCTTATCCCCAAGACTCCATGTTAGGAAGAAGGCTCTCCCAAGTACGAAAGGACGCCACAATCCGCCGCAATCCTCTCCTTTGCTAGTCATCTTCAGATGAGTCAAGAGTACCGCCTGTCACTAGAAACATGGCTTCTGCTAGACTCAGTGGCCCTGTTATTTGGGGGGATATCAAAACCGTGAATGGTCCGTGTCTCAATATCCCCTGCTGAAGTGACACTCTTCAAATTAGGTGCATAAATAGAGCAGCAAATAAGCAATTTTATGGTATCCTTTTTTTTGTTTTGTTATGATCTCAATAATTAACTAGAATTTTTACCCTCTCGACGTTTCGACTAGATGCTCTAGCCTTCATTATTCCTGATGAAGGCTAGAGCATCTAGTCATTATTGCTGATGAAGGCTAGAGCATCTAGTCATTATTGCTGATGAAGGCTAGAGCATCTAGTCATTATTGCTGATGAAGGCTAGAGCATCTAGTCATTATTCCTGATGAAGGCTAGAACATCTAGTCATTATTCCTGATGAGCTAGAGCATCTAGTCATTATTCCTGATGAAGGCTAGAGCATCTAGTCATTCTTCCTGATGGAGGCTAGAGCATCTAGTCATTGTTCCTGATGAAGGCTAGAGCATCTAGTCATTATTCCTGATGAGCTAGAGCATCTAGTCATTATTCCTGATGAAGGCTAGAGCATCTAGTCATTGCTTATGAAGGCTAGAGCATCTAGTCATTATTCCTGATGAAGGCTAGAGCATCTAGTCATTATTCCTGATGAAGGCTAGAGCATCTAGTCATTATTCCTGATGAAGGCTAGAGTATCTAGTCATTATTGCTGATGAAGACTAGAGCATCTAGTCATTATTCCTGATGGAGGCTAGAGCATCTAGTCATTATTCCTGATGAAGGCTAGAGCATCTAGTCATTATTCCTGATGAAGGCTAGAGCATCTAGTCATTATTGCTGATGGAGGCTAGAGCATCTAGTCATTATTCCTGATGAAGGCTAGAGCATCTAGTCATTATTGCTGATGAAGGCTAGAGCATCTAGTCATTATTCCTGATGAAGGTTAGAGCATCTAGTCATTATTCCTGATGAAGGCTAGAGCATCTAGTCATTATTCCTGATGAAGGCTAGAGCATCTAGTCATTATTGCTGATGAAGGCTAGAGCATCTAGTCATTATTGCTGATGAAGGCTAGAGCATCTAGTCATTATTGCTGATGAAGGCTAGAGCATCTAGTCGAAATGTCGAGAGAGTAAAAATTCAAGTTGAGGATTGGGAAGGTGATTATAATTCCGTTATGTTAACTGAAAGTTTAGTGAGAATAAAAAATGATTGCGCACAAGCAAACGCGCACGTGTTTGTTTTCAATAGACGGAAAAACCCGAGCACCACATGGCACTGTTGACAGCTCTGCTAGGGAAGGCCATAGATCTATATCCACCCACTGGGACCAGCTGAACCACTCTCCCCCGATAAAGGTAGATTTATGTCCACCCACAGGGACCACCTGAACCACTCTCTCTCGATAAAGGTAG
This sequence comes from Cladorhizidae sp. MBARI D1340-BT2, assembly GCA_028752905.1. NCBI lineage: Eukaryota > Metazoa > Porifera > Demospongiae > Poecilosclerida > Cladorhizidae > Cladorhizidae sp. MBARI D1340-BT2. Next base: position 718,719 of record JAQNBH010000012.1, read on the forward strand.
ATCTACATGTATGTCCACCCACAGGGACCACCTGAACCCTCTCCCCCAATAAAGGTAGATCTATGTCCACTCACAGGGACCACCTGAACCACTCTCCCCCGATAAAGGGTTGTTGCAGACATCGTTTGGCAGAGTTTTCCCTAATGGAGCCAGCTTGGTTCCCTAATGAAGCCAGCTTGGTTCCCTAACGACGTGGTTGCATGAAATATTTGGATCCAATATCACCACCACAAACAAAGGTTAAAGGTTAATCAGCTATGGATGCTCTAGCAGGGCGTGGTATGATGTGACGGACAGAGAGAGAGAGCAATGGAGAGGAAGTTAGAGAGTGTCAGAAGAAGAATTAATTATTTGAGTTTTTATTACTTGAGCAAGGCAAGACTAGCCTGCCATGGCAAAGTGCTGCAGATACAAGCAGGCCAAGGCAAGACTAGCCTGCCATGGCAAAGTGCTGCAGATACAAGCAGGCCAAGGCAAGACTAGCCTGCCATGACAGAGGTGCTGCACACACAAGCAGGCCAAGGCAAGACTAGCCTGCCATAGCAGAGGTGCTGCACACACAAGCAGGCCAAGGCAAGACTAGCCTGCCATGGCAGAGGTGCTGCAGATACAAGCAGGCCAAGGCAAGACTAGCCTGCCATGGCAGAGGTGCCACACACACAAGCAGGCCAAGGCAAGACTAGCCTGCCATGGCAGAGGTGCCACACACACAAGCAGGCCAAGGCAAGTCTAGCCTGCCATGGCAGAGGTGCTGCACAGACAAGCAGGCCAAGGCAAGACTAGCCTGCCATGGCAGAGGTGCTGCACAGACAAGCAGGCCAAGGCAAGACTAGCCTGCCATGGCAAAGTGCTGCACACACAAGCAGGCCAAGGCAAGATTAGCCTGCCATGAAGCTGTCAAGAATGTTTTAGCTTTTGATGATCTTCTTTTCAGCACTCACACAGACACACTAAGAGCTACAGGTAATGAGGTTCCTCACAGGAAGGAGATATGATGACATCCTAGCTCTTCACAGTGAGTGGTGGAGAGGCTGAGGTCCTCTAGCACATGAGGTGTGTGTGAGTGAGCTACTGCAGGTGGAGGTCTAGCACATGAGGTGTGTGTGTGTGAGTGAGCTACTGCAGGTGGAGGTCTAGCACATGAGGTGTGTGTGTGTGAGTGAGCTACTGCAGGTGGAGGTCTAGCACATGAGGTGTGTGTGTGTGAGTGAGCTAGTGCAGGTGGAGGTCTAGCACATGAGGTGTGTGTGTGTGAGTGAGCTACTGCAGGTGGAGGTCTAGCACATGAGGTGTGTGTGTGTGAGTGAGCTACTGCAGGTGGAGGTCTAGCACATGAGGTGTGTGTGTGTGAGTGAGCTACTGCAGGTGGAGGTCTAGCACATGAGGTGTGTGTGTGTGAGTGAGCTACTGCAGGTGGAGGTCTAGCACATGAGGTGTGTGTGTGTGAGTGAGCTAGTGCAGGTGGAGGTCTAGCACATGAGGTGTGTGTGTGTGAGTGAGCTACTGCAGGTGGAGGTCTAGCACATGAGGTGTGTGTGTGTGAGTGAGCTACTGCAGGTGGAGGTCTAGCACATGAGGTGTGTGTGTGTGAGTGAGCTACTGCAGGTGGAGGTCTAGCACATGAGGTGTGTGTGTGTGAGTGAGCTACTGCAGGTGGAGGTCTAGCACATGAGGTGTGTGTGTGTGAGTGAGCTACTGCAGGTGGAGGTCTAGCACATGAGGTGTGTGTGTGTGAGTGAGCTACTGCAGGTGGAGGTCTAGCACATGAGGTGTGTGTGTGTGAGTGAGCTACTGCAGGTGGAGGTCTAGCACATGAGGTGTGTGTGTGTGAGTGAGCTACTGCAGGTGGAGGTCTAGCACATGAGGTGTGTGTGTGTGAGTGAGCTAGTGCAGGTGGAGGTCTAGCACATGAGGTGTGTGTGTGTGTGAGTGAGCTACTGCAGGTGGAGGTCTAGCACATGAGGTGTGTGTGTGTGAGTGAGCTAGTGCAGGTGGAGGTCTAGCACATGAGGTGTGTGTGTGTGAGTGAGTGAGCTACTGCAGGTGGAGGTCTAGCACATGAGGTGTGTGTGTGTGAGTGAGCTACTGCAGGTGGAGGTCTAGCACATGAGGTGTGTGTGTGTGAGTGAGCTACTGCAGGTGGAGGTCTAGCACATGAGGTGTGTGTGTGTGAGTGAGCTACTGCAGGTGGAGGTCTAGCACATGAGGTGTGTGTGTGTGAGTGAGCTACTGCAGGTGGAGGTCTAGCACATGAGGTGTGTGTGTGTGAGTGAGCTACTGCAGGTGGAGGTCTAGCACATGAGGTGTGTGTGTGTGAGTGAGCTAGTGCAGGTGGAGGTCTAGCACATGAGGTGTGTGTGTGTGAGTGAGCTACTGCAGGTGGAGGTCTAGCACATGAGGTGTGTGTGTGTGAGTGAGCTACTGCAGGTGGAGGTCTAGCACATGAGGTGTGTGTGTGTGAGTGAGCTACTGCAGGTGGAGGTCTAGCACATGAGGTGTGTGTGTGTGAGTGAGCTACTGCAGGTGGAGGTCTAGCACATGAGGTGTGTGTGTGTGAGTGAGCTAGTGCAGGTGGAGGTCTAGCACATGAGGTGTGTGTGTGTGAGTGAGCTACTGCAGGTGGAGGTCTAGCACATGAGGTGTGTGTGTGTGAGTGAGCTACTGCAGGTGGAGGTCTAGCACATGAGGTGTGTGTGTGTGAGTGAGCTACTGCAGGTGGAGGTCTAGCACATGAGGTGTGTGTGTGTGAGTGAGCTACTGCAGGTGGAGGTCTAGCACATGAGGTGTGTGTGTGTGAGTGAGCTAGTGCAGGTGGAGGTCTAGCACATGAGGTGTGTGTGTGTGAGTGAGCTACTGCAGGTGGAGGTCTAGCACATGAGGTGTGTGTGTGTGAGTGAGCTACTGCAGGTGGAGGTCTAGCACATGAGGTGTGTGTGTGTGAGTGAGCTAGTGCAGGTGGAGGTCTAGCACATGAGGTGTGTGTGTGTGAGTGAGCTAGTGCAGGTGGAGGTCTAGCACATGAGGTGTGTGTGTGTGAGTGAGCTACTGCAGGTGGAGGTCTAGCACATGAGGTGTGTGTGTGTGAGTGAGCTACTGCAGGTGGAGGTCTAGCACATGAGGTGTGTGTGTGTGTGTGAGTGAGCTACTGCAGGTGGAGGTCTAGCACATGAGGTGTGTGTGTGTGAGTGAGCTAGTGCAGGTGGAGGTCTAGCACATGAGGTGTGTGTGTGTGAGTGAGCTACTGCAGGTGGAGGTCTAGCACATGAGGTGTGTGTGTGTGAGTGAGCTAGTGCAGGTGGAGGTCTAGCACATGAGGTGTGTGTGTGTGAGTGAGCTACTGCAGGTGGAGGTCTAGCACATGAGGTGTGTGTGTGTGAGTGAGCTACTGCAGGTGGAGGTCTAGCACATGAGGTGTGTGTGTGTGAGTGAGCTACTGCAGGTGGAGGTCTAGCACATGAGGTGTGTGTGTGTGAGTGAGCTAGTGCAGGTGGAGGTCTAGCACATGAGGTGTGTGTGTGTGAGTGAGCTACTGCAGGTGGAGGTCTAGCACATGAGGTGTGTGTGTGTGAGTGAGCTAGTGCAGGTGGAGGTCTAGCACATGAGGTGTGTGTGTGTGAGTGAGCTACTGCAGGTGGAGGTCTAGCACATGAGGTGTGTGTGTGTGAGTGAGCTACTGCAGGTGGAGGTCTAGCACATGAGGTGTGTGTGTGTGAGTGAGCTACTGCAGGTGGAGGTCTAGCACATGAGGTGTGTGTGTGTGAGTGAGCTACTGCAGGTGGAGGTCTAGCACATGAGGTGTGTGTGTGTGTGTGAGCTACTGCAGGTGGAGGTCTAGCACATGAGGTGTGTGTGTGTGAGTGAGCTACTGCAGGTGGAGGTCTAGCACATGAGGTGTGTGTGTGTGAGTGAGCTACTGCAGGTGGAGGTCTAGCACATGAGGTGTGTGTGTGTGAGTGAGCTACTGCAGGTGGAGGTCTAGCACATGAGGTGTGTGTGTGTGAGTGAGCTAGTGCAGGTGGAGGTCTAGCACATGAGGTGTGTGTGTGTGAGTGAGCTACTGCAGGTGGAGGTCTAGCACATGAGGTGTGTGTGTGTGAGTGAGCTAGTGCAGGTGGAGGTCTAGCACATGAGGTGTGTGTGTGTGAGTGAGCTACTGCAGGTGGAGGTCTAGCACATGAGGTGTGTGTGTGTGAGTGAGCTAGTGCAGGTGGAGGTCTAGCACATGAGGTGTGTGTGTGTGAGTGAGCTACTGCAGGTGGAGGTCTAGCACATGAGGTGTGTGTGTGTGAGTGAGCTACTGCAGGTGGAGGTCTAGCACATGAGGTGTGTGTGTGTGAGTGAGCTACTGCAGGTGGAGGTCTAGCACATGAGGTGTGTGTGTGTGAGTGAGCTACTGCAGGTGGAGGTCTAGCACATGAGGTGTGTGTGTGTGAGTGAGCTACTGCAGGTGGAGGTCTAGCACATGAGGTGTGTGTGTGTGAGTGAGCTACTGCAGGTGGAGGTCTAGCACATGAGGTGTGTGTGTGTGAGTGAGCTAGTGCAGGTGGAGGTCTAGCACATGAGGTTGTGTGTG
>JAQNBH010000012.1:723391-805630 GCA_028752905.1 Cladorhizidae sp. MBARI D1340-BT2
CACGCATCCATTCTATGCACACTCAGAGAGACACTGCTACCTAGCCCACCATATTCTATGCACAACCTCAGAGAGACACTGCTACCTAGCCCACCATATTCTATGCACACTCAGAGAGACACTGCTACCTAGCCCACCATATTCTATGCACACTCAGAGAGAGGACACTGCTACCTAGCCCACCATATTCTATGCACACTCAGAGAGACACTGCTACCTAGCCCACCATATTCTATGCACACTCAGAGAGAGACACTGCTACCTAGCCCACCATATTCTATGCACACTCAGAGGAGACACTGCTACCTAGCCCACCATATTCTATGCACACTCAGAGAGAGACACTGCTACCTAGCCCACCATATTCTATGCACACTCAGAGAGACACTGCTACCTAGCCCACCATATTCTATGCACACTCAGAGAGACACTGCTACCTAGCCCACCATATTCTATGCACACTCAGAGAGACACTGCTACCTAGCCCAACCATATTCTATGCACACTCAGAGAGAGACACTGCTACCTAGCCCACCATATTCTATGCACACTCAGAGAGAGACACTGCTACCTAGCCCACCATATTCTATGCACACTCAGAGAGACACTGCTACCTAGCCCACCATATTCTATGCACACTCAGAGAGAGACACTGCTACCTAGCCCACCATATTCTATGCACACTCAGAGAGACACTGCTACCTAGCCCACCATATTCTATGCACACTCAGAGAGACACTGCTACCTAGCCCACCATATTCTATGCACACTCAGAGAGACACTGCTACCTAGCCCACCATATTCTATGCACACTCAGAGAGAGAGACACTGCTACCTAGCCCACCATATTCTATGCACACTCAGAGAGACACTGCTACCTAGCCCACCATATTCTATGCACACTCAGAGACACTGCTACCTAGCCCACCATATTCTATGCACACTCAGAGAGACACTGCTACCTAGCCCACCATATTCTATGCACACTCAGAGAGAGGACACTGCTACCTAGCCCACCATATTCTATGCACACTCAGAGAGAGACACTGCTACCTAGCCCACCATATTCTATGCACACTCAGAGAGACACTGCTACCTAGCCCACCATATTCTATGCACACTCAGAGAGAGACACTGCTACCTAGCCCACCATATTCTATGCACACTCAGAGAGACACTGCTACCTAGCCCACCATATTCTATGCACACTCAGAGAGACACTGCTACCTAGCCCACCATATTCTATGCACACTCAGAGAGAGGACACTGCTACCTAGCCCACCATATTCTATGCACACTCAGAGAGACACTGCTACCTAGCCCACCATATTCTATGCACACTCAGAGAGGACACTGCTACCTAGCCCACCATATTCTATGCACACTCAGAGAGACACTGCTACCTAGCCCACCATATTCTATGCACACTCAGAGGAGGACACTGCTACCTAGCCCACCATATTCTATGCACACTCAGAGAGACACTGCTACCTAGCCCACCATATTCTATGCACACTCAGAGAGACACTGCTACCTAGCCCACCATATTCTATGCACACTCAGAGAGACACTGCTACCTAGCCCACCATATTCTATGCACACTCAGAGAGAGGACACTGCTACCTAGCCCACCATATTCTATGCACACTCAGAGAGACACTGCTACCTAGCCCACCATATTCTATGCACACTCAGAGAGACACTGCTACCTAGCCCACCATATTCTATGCACACTCAGAGAGACACTGCTACCTAGCCCACCATATTCTATGCACACTCAGAGAGAGACACTGCTACCTAGCCCACCATATTCTATGCACACTCAGAGAGACACTGCTACCTAGCCCACCATATTCTATGCACACTCAGAGAGACACTGCTACCTAGCCCACCATATTCTATGCACACTCAGAGAGGACACTGCTACCTAGCCCACCATATTCTATGCACACTCAGAGAGACACTGCTACCTAGCCCACCATATTCTATGCACACTCAGAGAGACACTGCTACCTAGCCCACCATATTCTATGCACACTCAGAGAGACACTGCTACCTAGCCCACCATATTCTATGCACACTCAGAGAGAGGGACACTGCTACCTAGCCCACCATATTCTATGCACACTCAGAGAGAGGGACACTGCTACCTAGCCCACCATATTCTATGCACACTCAGAGAGACACTGCTACCTAGCCCACCATATTCTATGCACACTCAGAGAGAGACACTGCTACCTAGCCCACCATATTCTATGCACACTCAGAGAGACACTGCTACCTAGCCCACCATATTCTATGCACACTCAGAGAGAGGGACACTGCTACCTAGCCCACCATATTCTATGCACACTCAGAGAGACACTGCTACCTAGCCCACCATATTCTATGCACACTCAGAGAGAGACACTGCTACCTAGCCCACCATATTCTATGCACACTCAGAGAGACACTGCTACCTAGCCCACCATATTCTATGCACACTCAGAGAGAGAGACACTGCTACCTAGCCCACCATATTCTATGCACACTCAGAGAGACACTGCTACCTAGCCCACCATATTCTATGCACACTCAGAGAGACACTGCTACCTAGCCCACCATATTCTATGCACACTCAGAGAGAGGGACACTGCTACCTAGCCCACCATATTCTATGCACACTCAGAGAGACACTGCTACCTAGCCCACCATATTCTATGCACACTCAGAGAGAGGGACACTGCTACCTAGCCCACCATATTCTATGCACACTCAGAGAGACACGGCTACCTAGCCCACCATATTCTATGCACACTCAGAGAGACACTGCTACCTAGCCCACCATATTCTATGCACACTCAGAGAGACACTGCTACCTAGCCCACCATATTCTATGCACACTCAGAGAGGACACTGCTACCTAGCCCACCATATTCTATGCACACTCAGAGAGACACTGCTACCTAGCCCACCATATTCTATGCACACTCAGAGAGACACTGCTACCTAGCCCACCATATTCTATGCACACTCAGAGAGACACTGCTACCTAGCCCACCATATTCTATGCACACTCAGAGAGACACTGCTACTAGCCCACCATATTCTATGCACACTCAGAGAGAGGGACACTGCTACCTAGCCCACCATATTCTATGCACACTCAGAGAGACACTGCTACCTAGCCCACCATATTCTATGCACACTCAGAGAGACACTGCTACCTAGCCCACCATATTCTATGCACACTCAGAGAGACACTGCTACCTAGCCCACCATATTCTATGCACACTCAGAGAGACACTGCTACCTAGCCCACCATATTCTATGCACACTCAGAGAGAGAGACACTGCTACCTAGCCCACCATATTCTATGCACACTCAGAGAGAGAGACACTGCTACCTAGCCCACCATATTCTATGCACACTCAGAGAGAGGGACACTGCTACCTAGCCCACCATATTCTATGCACACTCAGAGAGACACTGCTACCTAGCCCACCATATTCTATGCACACTCAGAGAGACACTGCTACCTAGCCCACCATATTCTATGCACACTCAGAGAGACACTGCTACCTAGCCCTCCATATTCTATGCACACTCAGAGAGACACTGCTACCTAGCCCACCATATTCTATGCACACTCAGAGAGAGGGACACTGCTACCTAGCCCACCATATTCTATGCACACTCAGAGAGAGGACACTGCTACCTAGCCCACCATATTCTATGCACACTCAGAGAGACACTGCTACCTAGCCCACCATATTCTATGCACACTCAGAGAGAGAGACACTGCTACCTAGCCCACCATATTCTATGCACACTCAGAGAGACACTGCTACCTAGCCCACCATATTCTATGCACACTCAGAGAGACACTGCTACCTAGCCCACCATATTCTATGCACACTCAGAGAGAGACACTGCTACCTAGCCCACCATATTCTATGCACACTCAGAGAGACACTGCTACCTAGCCCACCATATTCTATGCACACTCAGAGAGACACTGCTACCTAGCCCACCATATTCTATGCACACTCAGAGAGAGACAATGCTACCTAGCCCACCATATTCTATGCACACTCAGAGAGACACTGCTACCTAGCCCACCATATTCTATGCACACTCAAGAGAGAGAGACACTGCTACCTAGCCCACCATATTCTATGCACACCCAGAGAGAGGGACACTGCTACCTAGCCCACCATATTCTATGCACACTCAGAGAGACACTGCTACCTAGCCCACCATATTCTATGCACACTCAAGAGAGACACTGCTACCTAGCCCACCATATTCTATGCACACTCAGAGAGAGGGACACTGCTACCTAGCCCACCATATTCTATGCACACTCAGAGAGACACTGCTACCTAGCCCACCATATTCTATGCACACTCAGAGAGACACTGCTACCTAGCCCACCATATTCTATGCACACTCAGAGAGAGAGACACTGCTACCTAGCCCACCATATTCTATGCACACTCAGAGAGACACTGCTACCTAGCCCACCATATTCTATGCACACTCAGAGAGACACTGCTACCTAGCCCACCATATTCTATGCACACTCAGAGAGACACTGCTACCTAGCCCACCATATTCTATGCACACTCAGAGAGAGGGACACTGCTACCTAGCCCACCATATTCTATGCACACTCAGAGAGAGGGACACTGCTACCTAGCCCACCATATTCTATGCACACTCAGAGAGACACTGCTACCTAGCCCACCATATTCTATGCACACTCAGAGAGAGAGACACTGCTACCTAGCCCACCATATTCTATGCACACTCAGAGAGACACTGCTACCTAGCCCACCATATTCTATGCACACTCAGAGAGACACTGCTACCTAGCCCACCATATTCTATGCACACTCAGAGAGAGAGACACTGCTACCTAGCCCACCATATTCTATGCACACTCAGAGAGACACTGCTACCTAGCCCACCATATTCTATGCACACTCAGAGAGAGACACTGCTACCTAGCCCACCATATTCTATGCACACTCAGAGAGGACACTGCTACCTAGCCCACCATATTCTATGCACACTCAGAGAGACACTGCTACCTAGCCCACCATATTCTATGCACACTCAGAGAGAGGGACACTGCTACCTAGCCCACCATATTCTATGCACACTCAGAGAGACACTGCTACCTAGCCCACCATATTCTATGCACACTCAGAGAGAGAGACACTGCTACCTAGCCCACCATATTCTATGCACACTCAGAGAGACACTGCTACCTAGCCCACCATATTCTATGCACACTCAGAGAGAGAGACACTGCTACCTAGCCCACCATATTCTATGCACACTCAGAGAGAGGGACACTGCTACCTAGCCCACCATATTCTATGCACACTCAGAGAGACACTGCTACCTAGCCCACCATATTCTATGCACACTCAGAGAGACACTGCTACCTAGCCCACCATATTCTATGCACACTCAGAGAGACACTGCTACCTAGCCCACCATATTCTATGCACACTCAGAGAGACACTGCTACCTAGCCCACCATATTCTATGCACACTCAGAGAGAGGGACACTGCTACCTAGCCCACCATATTCTATGCTCACTCAGAGAGACACTGCTACCTAGCCCACCATATTCTATGCACACTCAGAGAGACACTGCTACCTAGCCCACCATATTCTATGCACACTCAGAGAGAGAGACACTGCTACCTAGCCCACCATATTCTATGCACACTCAGAGAGACACTGCTACCTAGCCCACCATATTCTATGCACACTCAGAGAGACACTGCTACCTAGCCCACCATATTCTATGCACACTCAGAGAGACACTGCTACCTAGCCCACCATATTCTATGCACACTCAGAGAGACACTGCTACCTAGCCCACCATATTCTATGCACACTCAGAGAAGACACTGCTACCTAGCCCACCATATTCTATGCACACTCAGAGAGACACTGCTACCTAGCCCACCATATTCTATGCACACTCAGAGAGACACTGCTACCTAGCCCACCATATTCTATGCACACTCAGAGAGACACTGCTACCTAGCCCACCATATTCTATGCACACTCAGAGAGACACTGCTACCTAGCCCACCATATTCTATGCACACTCAGAGAGACACTGCTACCTAGCCCACCATATTCTATGCACACTCAGAGAGAGGGACACTGCTACCTAGCCCACCATATTCTATGCACACTCAGAGAGAGGGACACTGCTACCTAGCCCACCATATTCTATGCACACTCAGAGAGACACTGCTACCTAGCCCACCATATTCTATGCACACTCAGAGAGAGAGACACTGCTACCTAGCCCACCATATTCTATGCACACTCAGAGAGACACTGCTACCTAGCCCACCATATTCTATGCACACTCAGAGAGAGGGACACTGCTACCTAGCCCACCATATTCTATGCACACTCAGAGAGACACTGCTACCTAGCCCACCATATTCTATGCACACTCAGAGAGAGAGACACTGCTACCTAGCCCACCATATTCTATGCACACTCAGAGAGACACTGCTACCTAGCCCACCATATTCTATGCACACTCAGAGAGAGAGACACTGCTACCTAGCCCACCATATTCTATGCACACTCAGAGAGACACTGCTACCTAGCCCACCATATTCTATGCACACTCAGAGAGACACTGCTACCTAGCCCACCATATTCTATGCACACTCAGAGAGAGGGACACTGCTACCTAGCCCACCATATTCTATGCACACTCAGAGAGACACTGCTACCTAGCCCACCATATTCTATGCACACTCAGAGAGAGGGACACTGCTACCTAGCCCACCATATTCTATGCACACTCAGAGGGACACTGCTACCTAGCCCACCATATTCTATGCACACTCAGAGAGAGAGACACTGCTACCTAGCCCACCATATTCTATGCACACTCAGAGAGACACTGCTACCTAGCCCACCATATTCTATGCACACTCAGAGAGACACTGCTACCTAGCCCACCATATTCTATGCACACTCAGAGAGAGGGACACTGCTACCTAGCCCACCATATTCTATGCACACTCAGAGAGACACTGCTACCTAGCCCACCATATTCTATGCACACTCAGAGAGACACTGCTACCTAGCCCACCATATTCTATGCACACTCAGAGAGATGGACACTGCTACCTAGCCCACCATATTCTATGCACACTAAGAGAGAGAGGCACTGCTACCTAGCCCACCATATTCTATGCACACTCAGAGAGAGGGACACTGCTACCTAGCCCACCATATTCTATGCACACTCAGAGAGACACTGCTACCTAGCCCACCATATTCTATGCACACTCAGAGAGACACTGCTACCTAGCCCACCATATTCTATGCACACTCAGAGAGAGGGACACTGCTACCTAGCCCACCATATTCTATGCACACTCAGAGAGACACTGCTACCTAGCCCACCATATTCTATGCACACTCAGAGAGAGGGACACTGCTACCTAGCCCACCATATTCTATGCACACTCAGAGAGACACTGCTACCTAGCCCACCCATATTCTATGCAAACTCAGAGAGACACTGCTACCTAGCCCCACCATATTCTATGCACACTCAGAGGGACACTGCTACCTAGCCCACCATATTCTATGCACACTCGGAGAGACACTGCTACCTAGCCCACCATATTCTATGCACACTCAGAGAGACACTGCTACCTAGCCCACCATATTCTATGCACACTCAGAGAGACACTGCTACCTAGCCCACCATATTCTATGCACACTCAGAGAGACACTGCTACCTAGCCCACCATATTCTATGCACACTCAGAGAGAGGACACTGCTACCTAGCCCACCATATTCTATGCACACTCAGAGAGACACTGCTACCTAGCCCACCATATTCTATGCACACTCAGAGAGACACTGCTACCTAGCCCACCATATTCTATGCACACTCAGAGAGACACTGCTACCTAGCCCACCATATTCTATGCACACTCAGAGAGAGGACACTGCTACCTAGCCCACCATATTCTATGCACACTCAGAGAGACACTGCTACCTAGCCCACCATATTCTATGCACACTCAGAGAGACACTGCTACCTAGCCCACCATATTCTATGCACACTCAGAGAGAGGGACACTGCTACCTAGCCCACCATATTCTATGCACACTCAGAGAGAGGGACACTGCTACCTAGCCCACCATATTCTATGCACACTCAGAGAGACACTGCTACCTAGCCCACCATATTCTATGCACACTCAGAGAGACACTGCTACCTAGCCCACCATATTCTATGCACACTCAGAGAGAGAGGCACTGCTACCTAGCCCACCATATTCTATGCACACTCAGAGAGACACTGCTACCTAGCCCACCATATTCTATGCACACTCAGAGAGACACTGCTACCTAGCCCACCATATTCTATGCACACTCAGAGAGAGGGACACTGCTACCTAGCCCACCATATTCTATGCACACTCAGAGAGACACTGCTACCTAGCCCACCATATTCTATGCACACTCAGAGAGAGGGACACTGCTACCTAGCCCACCATATTCTATGCACACTCAGAGAGACACTGCTACCTAGCCCACCATATTCTATGCTCACTCAGAGAGACACTGCTACCTAGCCCACCATATTCTATGCACACTCAGAGAGACACTGCTACCTAGCCCACCATATTCTATGCTCACTCAGAGAGACACTGCTACCTAGCCCACCATATTCTATACACACTCAGAGAGAGGGACACTGCTACCTAGCCCCACCATATTCTATGCACACTCAGAGAGACACTGCTACCTAGCCCACCATATTCTATGCACACTCAGAGAGAGGGACACTGCTACCTAGCCCACCATATTCTATGCACACTCAGAGAGACACTGCTACCTAGCCCACCATATTCTATGCACACTCAGAGAGACACTGCTACCTAGCCCACCATATTCTATGCACACTCAGAGAGACACTGCTACTAGCCCACCATATTCTATGCACACTCAGAGAGAGGGACACTGCTACCTAGCCCACCATATTCTATGCACACTCAGAGAGACACTGCTACCTAGCCCACCATATTCTATGCACACTCAGAGAGACACTGCTACCTAGCCCACCATATTCTATGCACACTCAGAGAGATGGACACTGCTACCTAGCCCACCATATTCTATGCACACTCAGAGACACACTGCTACCTAGCCCACCATATTCTATGCACACTCAGAGAGAGGGACACTGCTACCTAGCCCACCATATTCTATGCACACTCAGAGAGAGGGACACTGCTACCTAGCCCACCATATTCTATGCACACTCAGAGAGACACTGCTACCTAGCCCACCATATTCTATGCACACTCAGAGAGACACTGCTACCTAGCCCACCATATTCTATGCACACTCAGAGAGACACTGCTACCTAGCCCACCATATTCTATGCACACTCAGAGAGAGAGACACTGCTACCTAGCCCACCATATTCTATGCACACTCAGAGAGACACTGCTACCTAGCCCACCATATTCTATGCACACTCAGAGAGACACTGCTACCTAGCCCACCATATTCTATGCACACTCAGAGAGACACTGCTACCTAGCCCACCATATTCTATGCACACTCAGAGAGAGGGACACTGCTACCTAGCCCACCATATTCTATGCACACTCAGAGAGACACTGCTACCTAGCCCACCATATTCTATGCACACTCAGAGAGACACTGCTACCTAGCCCACCATATTCTATGCACACTCAGAGAGACACTGCTACCTAGCCCACCATATTCTATGCACACTCAGAGAGACACTGCTACCTAGCCCACCATATTCTATGCACACTCAGAGAGACACTGCTACCTAGCCCACCATATTCTATGCACACTCAGAGAGAGGGACACTGCTACCTAGCCCACCATATTCTATGCACACTCAGAGAGACACTGCTACCTAGCCCACCATATTCTATGCACACTCAGAGAGACACTGCTACCTAGCCCACCATATTCTATGCACACTCAGAGAGAGAGACACTGCTACCTAGCCCACCATATTCTATGCACACTCAGAGAGACACTGCTACCTAGCCCACCATATTCTATGCACACTCAGAGAGACACTGCTACCTAGCCCACCATATTCTATGCACACTCAGAGAGACACTGCTACCTAGCCCACCATATTCTATGCACACTCAGAGGGACACTGCTACCTAGCCCACCATATTCTATGCTCACTCAGAGAGAGGGACACTGCTACCTAGCCCACCATATTCTATGCACACTCAGAGAGAGGGACACTGCTACCTAGCCCACCATATTCTATGCACACTCAGAGAGACACTGCTACCTAGCCCACCATATTCTATGCACACTCAGAGAGACACTGCTACCTAGCCCACCATATTCTATGCACACTCAGAGAGACACTGCTACCTAGCCCACCATATTCTATGCACACTCAGAGAGAGGGACACTGCTACCTAGCCCACCATATTCTATGCACACTCAGAGAGACACTGCTACCTAGCCCACCATATTCTATGCACACTCAGAGAGAGGGACACTGCTACCTAGCCCACCATATTCTATGCACACTCAGAGAGACACTGCTACCTAGCCCACCATATTCTATGCACACTCAGAGAGACACTGCTACCTAGCCCACCATATTCTATGCTCACTCAGAGAGACACTGCTACCTAGCCCACCATATTCTATGCACACTCAGAGAGACACTGCTACCTAGCCCACCATATTCTATGCACACTCAGAGAGACACTGCTACCTAGCCCACCATATTCTATACACACTCAGAGAGACACTGCTACCTAGCCCACCATATTCTATGCACACTCAGAGAGACACTGCTACCTAGCCCACCATATTCTATGCACACTCAGAGAGAGGGACACTGCTACCTAGCCCACCATATTCTATGCACACTCAGAGAGACACTGCTACCTAGCCCACCATATTCTATGCACACTCAGAGAGACACTGCTACCTAGCCCACCATATTCTATGCACACTCAGAGAGACACTGCTACCTAGCCCACCATATTCTATGCACACTCAGAGAGACACTGCTACCTAGCCCACCATATTCTATGCACACTCAGAGAGAGAGACACTGCTACCTAGCCCACCATATTCTATGCACACTCAGAGAGAGGGACACTGCTACCTAGCCCACCATATTCTATGCACACTCAGAGAGACACTGCTACCTAGCCCACCATATTCTATGCACACTCAGAGAGAGGGACACTGCTACCTAGCCCACCATATTCTATGCATACTCAGAGAGACACTGCTACCTAGCCCACCATATTCTATGCACACTCAGAGAGAGGGACACTGCTACCTAGCCCACCATATTCTATGCACACTCAGAGAGACACTGCTACCTAGCCCACCATATTCTATGCACACTCAGAGAGACACTGCTACCTAGCCCACCATATTCTATGCACACTCAGAGAGAGGGACACTGCTACCTAGCCCACCATATTCTATGCACACTCAGAGAGACACTGCTACCTAGCCCACCATATTCTATGCACACTCAGAGAGACACTGCTACCTAGCCCACCATATTCTATGCACACTCAGAGAGACACTGCTACCTAGCCCACCATATTCTATGCACACTCAGAGAGAGGGACACTGCTACCTAGCCCACCATATTCTATGCACACTCAGAGAGAGAGGCACTGCTACCTAGCCCACCATATTCTATGCACACTCAGAGAGACACTGCTACCTAGCCCACCATATTCTATGCACACTCAGAGAGACACTGCTACCTAGCCCACCATATTCTATGCACACTCAGAGAGAGAGACACTGCTACCTAGCCCACCATATTCTATGCACACTCAGAGAGACACTGCTACCTAGCCCACCATATTCTATGCACACTCAGAGAGACACTGCTACCTAGCCCACCATATTCTATGCACACTCAGAGAGACACTGCTACCTAGCCCACCATATTCTATGCACACTCAGAGAGAGGGACACTGCTACCTAGCCCACCATATTCTATGCACACTCAGAGAGAGGGACACTGCTACCTAGCCCACCATATTCTATGCACACTCAGAGAGACACTGCTACCTAGCCCACCATATTCTATGCACACTCAGAGAGACACTGCTACCTAGCCCACCATATTCTATGCACACTCAGAGAGAGGGACACTGCTACCTAGCCCACCATATTCTATGCACACTCAGAGAGACACTGCTACCTAGCCCACCATATTCTATGCACACTCAGAGAGACACTGCTACCTAGCCCACCATATTCTATGCACACTCAGAGAGATGGACACTGCTACCTAGCCCACCATATTCTATGCACACTCAGAGAGATGGACACTGCTACCTAGCCCACCATATTCTATGCACACTCAGAGAGACACTGCTACCTAGCCCACCATATTCTATGCACACTCAGAGAGACACTGCTACCTAGCCCACCATATTCTATGCACACTCAGAGAGACACTGCTACCTAGCCCACCATATTCTATTCTCACTCAGAGAGACACTGCTACCTAGCCCACCATATTCTATGCACACTCAGAGAGAGGGACACTGCTACCTAGCCCACCATATTCTATGCACACTCAGAGAGACACTGCTACCTAGCCCACCATATTCTATGCACACTCAGAGAGACACTGCTACCTAGCCCACCATATTCTATGCACACTCAAGAGAGACACTGCTACCTAGCCCACCATATTCTATGCATACTCAGAGAGACACTGCTACCTAGCCCACCATATTCTATGCACACTCAGAGAGAGGGACACTGCTACCTAGCCCACCATATTCTATGCACACTCAGAGAGACACTGCTACCTAGCCCACCATATTCTATGCACACTCAGAGAGACACTGCTACCTAGCCCACCATATTCTATGCACACTCAGAGAGACACTGCTACCTAGCCCACCATATTCTATGCACACTCAGAGAGACACTGCTACCTAGCCCACCATATTCTATGCACACTCAGAGAGAGGGACACTGCTACCTAGCCCACCATATTCTATGCACACTCAGAGAGAGAGGCACTGCTACCTAGCCCACCATATTCTATGCACACTCAGAGAGACACTGCTACCTAGCCCACCATATTCTATGCACACTCAGAGAGACACTGCTACCTAGCCCACCATATTCTATGCACACTCAGAGAGAGAGACACTGCTACCTAGCCCACCATATTCTATGCACACTCAGAGAGACACTGCTACCTAGCCCACCATATTCTATGCACACTCAGAGAGACACTGCTACCTAGCCCACCATATTCTATGCACACTCAGAGAGACACTGCTACCTAGCCCACCATATTCTATGCACACTCAGAGAGAGGGACACTGCTACCTAGCCCACCATATTCTATGCACACTCAGAGAGAGGGACACTGCTACCTAGCCCACCATATTCTATGCACACTCAGAGAGACACTGCTACCTAGCCCACCATATTCTATGCACACTCAGAGAGACACTGCTACCTAGCCCACCATATTCTATGCACACTCAGAGAGAGGGACACTGCTACCTAGCCCACCATATTCTATGCACACTCAGAGGGACACTGCTACCTAGCCCACCATATTCTATGCACACTCAGAGGGACACTGCTACCTAGCCCACCATATTCTATGCACACTCAGAGAGACACTGCTACCTAGCCCACCATATTCTATGCACACTCAGAGAGACACGGCTACCTAGCCCACCATATTCTATGCACACTCAGAGGGACACTGCTACCTAGCCCACCATATTCTATGCACACTCAGAGAGGCACTGCTACCTAGCCCACCATATTCTATGCACACTCAGAGAGACACTGCTACCTAGCCCACCATATTCTATGCACACTCAGAGAGACACTGCTACCTAGCCCACCATATTCTATACACACTCAGAGAGAGAGACACTGCTACCTAGCCCACCATATTCTATGCACACTCAGAGAGACACTGCTACCTAGCCCACCATATTCTATGCACACTCAGAGAGACACTGCTACCTAGCCCACCATATTCTATGCACACTCAGAGAGACACTGCTACCTAGCCCACCATATTCTATGCACACTCAGAGAGAGGGACACTGCTACCTAGCCCACCATATTCTATGCACACTCAGAGAGACACTGCTACCTAGCCCACCATATTCTATGCACACTCAGAGAGACACTGCTACCTAGCCCACCATATTCTATGCACACTCAGAGAGAGAGACACTGCTACCTAGCCCACCATATTCTATGCACACTCAGAGGGACACTGCTACCTAGCCCACCATATTCTATGCACACTCAGAGAGAGAGACACTGCTACCTAGCCCACCATATTCTATGCACACTCAGAGGGACACTGCTACCTAGCCCACCATATTCTATGCACACTCAGAGAGACACTGCTACCTAGCCCACCATATTCTATGCACACTCAGAGAGACACTGCTACCTAGCCCACCATATTCTATGCACACTCAGAGAGAGGGACACTGCTACCTAGCCCACCATATTCTATGCACACTCAGAGACACTGCTGAGTCATTCCATGTCAAATCACCCAATGGGTTTAACACCACCATCTTCGATTTTGCTGAAATTTGGTATGTAGGGTGGTCTTGGCATAACTAGCCCAAATCTCAAATATTAGCTCAATCGGACCAGTATTTTCGGAGATATTGGCCCTCGAATTTCGATTTCCCAAAATGGGCGTGGCCACCAATTTTCAGGCGCTGGTATCTCGGAAACCAGTTGGGATAATTTGATGAAACTGGTGTCATTGGAAAGCTAGTTTGATAAGGATTCCAAATCTGTCATCATTTCCTTGGTAGGTGAAAGTTAAATTCCGGTGACCTCTGATCTTTTGTTTGACCTTGAATTCGACCTTGTGGCCCACGTGACCTTGAAATGACCTCAAGTCAAAATTAAACTCCAAGATGTTACCTCAACATATAAAAAAATCCAGGTGTAATATTTGTAGTTTAGTAGTAAAATACACTTAAAGTGGACATACCTGACCAGAAAATGTCCATTTTGACATTTCTAATGTACACAAATGCACTAGGTTGCCTGTCAAATCCATATGACCCAGCAACCAATATGTTTGTACACAGTGTATGTAATTTTAGTCCATTGTTGTAACATGGCCACAGCCTTTTATAACAAATATGTCAAATAATGCAAAGGCATTTTAATAGAAAGTATATACATTTGTAGAATACCAGTCTCACCATTATTTATGAGACAAAGATATCTGGCAGCAATATTATTCTAAAGGAACTTTTAGTATTAACATCATTCATTAATTGACAGTCTAAATTTAAAGAGTTACTGTTTCCACTTTTGACATAGTCCAGTTATTTTAGCAGTGTCATGCTTGCTGATGCTGTACATTCGGATGGAAATTGCAAGAGATGGTGTGTCGATGATGCAAAGGATGCTATTGTTGTCAATCCAACATCTGTCCTCAACTCTAGGTCAACGAAATAGTTTAGCTGGTCCATGGGGATGCATGAAATTGATAAGGTAGTCTCCATGCTCATCTGAAATGTTTTCCACCAGGCCAATCCATGGTTCGTTGTCATATAGACAGCACACATAGTTCTGTTCAGTGATGTCCAATGGCACTTCTGATGTGTTGTCATGTTCGGCTTGGGCTGTGATGGCTACCACAACAGGAAGATCAACTTGCGCACTCAGTTTATATGCAGAGAGATGTGTTGGCGAAAGCGGTATATATAACCATTGCACTGCTGAGTTATTAAACAATATATAAAAGTATCAGTTTTGGACATTCATGCAGTCAAGCACTATACAAATCTATGAAACTGAAGAGTTCCTTTAATTGTTGTTGAAATCTCAAATCGATTTCTCAAGTCGGTGTCAAATTTCTTCACATCTTCGGGTGGGACATTGAAGAATTTGATTCCTGAAATTTTTTCTACAGAGAAATTCATGATAGCTTCGATCGTCAGAATCGGGTCACTATAGGGCCGCTGGAGACTTGCCTTGGTCAATAACCTCTTCACAGTTCCACCAATGCCGTCACAGGCACTTTTGCCATGTGATGTGGCAAAAAAGTTCCATTCTGCTTCCAAGCCAAAATCTTTCTGGTGGTAACAAAGATTGATAAAATTTATATTGTCCAGCACAGCCATCAGTGAAGTAGTGGACTTTATTTATTTCTGGGAATTCATTCTTCAGGTAGTCGAGAACCACTTGCTGGAATGCATACACCGTTGATGTCGAATGGTCCTTCACATCACTGACTACACAAATGTTCCGATGTTCGAGCGTGCTATCATCGAGTTTGCGATAGGCAACAAATGGGTGGATTGTGGCCTGCATGTTTTCCCAGTGAAAACTTTGGATCTCGTCCTGCACAACATACGAGTAGTTTTCGGCAAAATCCCCTTGCAGAATAATTTCTTCTAACGGTTTCATTGATGATTTTAGGTCCTTCATGTATGCACTTTGAGATTTTGCGGTGAAACTGTGGCGGGTTAGTTTTAACAGCTTAGATGAAAAATGGTCTATGAATTCATCTTTGGATTCTGTTATGGCAGTCAGTTTTGTTCTATCGGTACTAATCCATTGCTGGTATGTTATGTCTTCAACATCAGTCAGTTCATCACAGTTATTAAGGTGATCGACCAGACCTTCACGACCAGGACATTCCTTGCAGTGCCCCATCATACACTTTTCATTCTCAGTGGAGCACACACAGAATTTCATAACATCTTTAACAGAAGATTTCAAACATGCTTCAGCCATTAGCTTAGGGTTCTGGTGGTATTTACAGACGCAGACAGAATGAGTTCCTGATGATCCAGCAAGTACACACCATTTCGGACGCAAAGCTGCGAATGAAGAAAATCCAACCTTCTTTTCTGGGTAGGATTCCTTCCAGGAAGAATGAAGCTCCTTGAGATTCGATAAGATGAGCCGCTTTTGATGTTGAACCTTTTCACCGTCCTTATATTACGAACACTCACAGAATCTTTCATCCCAGGACACATCCGACTATTTTCATCACTTTCATAAAAGCTAATAATGTCATTTCTCAGTTCTTTTGACAAAGTTTTACCCGTGTTCTTATCACATTTCCCTAATATACCCTTCTCCTTTTTTACGTCACGACTTTTTTTCACTAGGTAGTTTGTGGTTCCAAATTCCTTCATAGTCCTAGCTATTGTAAATGGCGACACCGTTAATATCTGAACACGTTCTTGGTAGCTCTGTGACCTTGCAAACTTTTCTTTTAACTCTGTCATTACTGTTTGATAAAGTTTTAGATCCCTTACGCATTGTTCCTCCTCTGAAGCTGAACTGTCTAACTGAACTTCATATGTAAGCTTCCTCTTTAATGTTCGAGTTGCCGATGCAAGTTTTTGCTTCCCTTTAGTTATTTTGCTAGAAACTGGCAGTCGACCTGTTTTAACAGGAGTTTGGTCAAGACTAATTAACGTAGTTCTGAGATCTACAAACGAGCTATCCGCATTTTCAGGAGCACAATTATTGTCAACATCCATGTCCATTGAACACGTTTCGTCATGTTTTGGTTGAACATATTGCTTTTGAAGATTCATCAAACAGTCACAACACACTTTTACACCGGGTAGGACAGCACTGGGAGGATCACAGAATTTTTCATACATATCCAAACTGATAGCACGTAGTGATTTATTCCGAGATTTTCCTGGATGTCTGTTCATGGGATCAGAACATTTTTTCTTGAGCGAAGAAAACTTTATTAACAGTTCCTGCTCATGATGAGAACAAATGGTCTTGATGTCCTTCCTTTTACGCCCAGTACGGAGCCTCAGCAACTTCATTTCTTCGTATTTGGTTAGGTTACGTATGAAACTTTTCCTTGTGTGTCGAAATTGGTGGCAGGAATTTTCATCTGTGTAAAAGCTACAGTTGTCCCTGGAAATATAAATTAAGAATGAGATCAGAGTTTACTTTTTTGCAAACAAATTAAGGGTGGATTTGACCGACCACAAATATTGTGTTCAATTGACCTTTAAGTCCATTTTATGATTAAATATGAGAAAAAATTGCAGACATTATAAAATGAGTTTGTACTTACATTTTGTCACCTCTGTTGGCCATTGCTGTTCAGATGTCATACACACTTGATGAATTCTTCTTCTTCTTCTTCTTCAGATTCTTCTTCTTAGCTGCTGCTTTTTTTCTTCCTTTCTTCTTTATTTGGACTCAGGCTTTTCCCCCCCCCCCCTTTTATACAAGACTGTGTGGTTTAAGTTGCAGTGGGTTTCATGATATTAAGAAGATGGAATGAACATCATATACCCTAATTTCTCGCAATTCTGTCTCTGTCTGGTACGTTCATATTTTATGGCCGCCCAAGCGAGAGGACCAGAGAGACTGGGACCAGGGGGGATGGGGGTAACTCAGGCCGAGGAACGACATGGGCTGGGTCACATCTCCTGTGGGCGTAAAATCGGAGTATAGTAGTACCAGTAGTAGTAATAGGTGCAAGTGGTTTCCCAAAGAGCTTGAGCTTTGGACGAGACTTTGCATGCTGTGAGTGTTACCATTGTCATAATTATATATATACGTATATAAACTCAAAATGGACATTTTCTGGTCAGGTATGTCCACTTTAAGTGTATTTTACTACTAAACTACAAATATTACACCTCTGGATTTTTTTATATGTTGAGGTAACATCTTGGAGTTTAATTTTGACTTGAGGTCATTTCAAGGTCACGTGGGCCACAAGGTCGAATTCAAGGTCAAACAAAAGATCAGAGGTCACCGGAATTTAACTTTCGCCTACCAAGGAAATGATGTCAGATTTGGAATCCTTATCAAACTAGCTTTCCAATGACACCAGTTTCATCAAATTATCCCAACTGGTTTCCGAGATATCAGCGCCTGAAAATTGGTGGCCACGCCCATTTTTAAAAATATGTCGAAATTTGAGGGCCAATATCTCCAAAAATACTGGTCCGATTGAGCTAATATTTGAGATTTGGGCTAGTTATGCCAAGACCACCCTACATACCAAATTTCAGCAAAATCGAAGATGGTGGTGTTAAGATTTTACTTTTTTTTTGGGGTGATTTGACACGGAATGACCCTGCTACCTAGCCCACCATATTCTATGCATACTCAGAGAGACACTGCTACCTAGCCCACCATATTCTATGCACACTCAGAGAGACACTGCTACCTAGCCCACCATATTCTATGCACACTCAGAGAGACACTGCTACCTAGCCCACCATATTCTATGCACACTCAGAGAGAGAGACACTGCTACCTAGCCCACCATATTCTATGCACACTCAGAGAGACACTGCTACCTAGCCCACCATATTCTATGCACACTCAGAGACACTGCTACCTAGCCCACCATATTCTATGCATACTCAGAGAGACACTGCTACCTAGCCCACCATATTCTATGCACACTCAGAGGGACACTGCTACCTAGCCCACCATATTCTATGCACACTCAGAGAGAGGGACACTGCTACCTAGCCCACCATATTCTATGCACACTCAGAGAGAGGGACACTGCTACCTAGCCCACCATATTCTATGCACACTCAGAGACACTGCTACCTAGCCCACCATATTCTATGCACACTCAGAGAGACACTGCTACCTAGCCCACCATATTCTATGCACACTCAGAGAGAGGGACACTGCTACCTAGCCCACCATATTCTATGCACACTCAGAGACACTGCTACCTAGCCCACCATATTCTATACACACTCAGAGAGACACTGCTACCTAGCCCACCATATTCTATGCACACTCAGAGAGACACTGCTACCTAGCCCACCATATTCTATGCACACTCAGAGAGACACTGCTACCTAGCCCACCATATTCTATGCACACTCAGAGAGACACTGCTACCTAGCCCACCATATTCTATGCACACTCAAGAGAGACACTGCTACCTAGCCCACCATATTCTATGCACACTCAGAGAGACACTGCTACCTAGCCCACCATATTCTATACACACTCAGAGAGACACTGCTACCTAGCCCACCATATTCTATGCAGACTCAGAGAGACACTGCTACCTAGCCCACCATATTCTACGCAGACTCAGAGAGACACTGCTACCTAGCCCACCATATTCTATACACACTCAGAGAGACACTGCTACCTAGCCCACCATATTCTATACACACTCAGAGAGACACTGCTACCTAGCCCACCATATTCTATGCACACTCAGAGAGACACTGCTACCTAGCCCACCATATTCTATGCACACTCAGAGAGAGAGGCACTGCTACCTAGCCCACCATATTCTATGCACACTCAGAGAGACACTGCTACCTAGCCCACCATATTCTATGCACACTCAGAGAGAGAGGCACTGCTACCTAGCCCACCATATTCTATGCACACTCAGAGGGACACTGCTACCTAGCCCACCATATTCTATGCACACTCAGAGAGACACTGCTACCTAGCCCACCATATTCTATGCACACTCAGAGAGACACTGCTACCTAGCCCACCATATTCTATGCACACTCAGAGAGACACTGCTACCTAGCCCACCATATTCTATGCACACTCAGAGAGAGGGACACTGCTACCTAGCCCACCATATTCTATACACACTCAGAGAGAGGGACACTGCTACCTAGCCCACCATATTCTATGCACACTCAGAGAGACACTGCTACCTAGCCCACCATATTCTATGCACACTCAGAGAGACACTGCTACCTAGCCCACCATATTCTATGCACACTCAGAGAGAGGGACACTGCTACCTAGCCCACCATATTCTATGCACACTCAGAGAGACACTGCTACCTAGCCCACCATATTCTATGCACACTCAGAGAGAGGGACACTGCTACCTAGCCCACCATATTCTATGCACACTCAGAGAGACACTGCTACCTAGCCCACCATATTCTATGCACACTCAGAGAGACACTGCTACCTAGCCCACCATATTCTATGCACACTCAGAGAGACACTGCTACCTAGCCCACCATATTCTATACACACTCAGAGAGACACTGCTACCTAGCCCACCATATTCTATGCACACTCAGAGAGACACTGCTACCTAGCCCACCATATTCTATGCACACTCAGAGAGAGGGACACTGCTACCTAGCCCACCATATTCTATGCACACTCAGAGAGACACTGCTACCTAGCCCACCATATTCTATGCACACTCAGAGAGAGGGACACTGCTACCTAGCCCACCATATTCTATGCACACTCAGAGAGACACTGCTACCTAGCCCACCATATTCTATGCACACTCAGAGAGAGAGACACTGCTACCTAGCCCACCATATTCTATGCACACTCAGAGAGACACTGCTACCTAGCCCACCATATTCTATGCACACTCAGAGAGAGAGACACTGCTACCTAGCCCACCATATTCTATGCACACTCAGAGGGACACTGCTACCTAGCCCACCATATTCTATGCACACTCAGAGAGAGAGACACTGCTACCTAGCCCACCATATTCTATGCACACTCAGAGAGAGGGACACTGCTACCTAGCCCACCATATTCTATGCACACTCAGAGAGACACTGCTACCTAGCCCACCATATTCTATGCACACTCAGAGAGACACTGCTACCTAGCCCACCATATTCTATGCACACTCAGAGAGAGAGACACTGCTACCTAGCCCACCATATTCTATGCACACTCAGAGAGACACTGCTACCTAGCCCACCATATTCTATGCACACTCAGAGAGACACTGCTACCTAGCCCACCATATTCTATGCACACTCAGAGAGAGAGACACTGCTACCTAGCCCACCATATTCTATGCACACTCAGAGACACTGCTACCTAGCCCACCATATTCTATGCACACTCAGAGACACTGCTACCTAGCCCACCATATTCTATGCACACTCAGAGAGACACTGCTACCTAGCCCACCATATTCTATGCACACTCAGAGAGAGAGACACTGCTACCTAGCCCACCATATTCTATGCACACTCAGAGAGACACTGCTACCTAGCCCACCATATTCTATGCACACTCAGAGAGACACTGCTACCTAGCCCACCATATTCTATGCACACTCAGAGAGACACTGCTACCTAGCCCACCATATTCTATGCACACTCAGAGAGACACTGCTACCTAGCCCACCATATTCTATACACACTCAGAGAGACACTGCTACCTAGCCCACCATATTCTATGCACACTCAGAGAGACACTGCTACCTAGCCCACCATATTCTATGCACACTCAGAGAGAGGGACACTGCTACCTAGCCCACCATATTCTATGCACACTCAGAGAGACACTGCTACCTAGCCCACCATATTCTATGCACACTCAGAGAGACACTGCTACCTAGCCCACCATATTCTATACACACTCAGAGAGACACTGCTACCTAGCCCACCATATTCTATGCACACTCAGAGGGACACTGCTACCTAGCCCACCATATTCTATGCACACTCAGAGAGACACTGCTACCTAGCCCACCATATTCTATGCACACTCAGAGAGACACTGCTACCTAGCCCACCATATTCTATGCACACTCAGAGAGAGGGACACTGCTACCTAGCCCACCATATTCTATGCACACTCAGAGAGACACTGCTACCTAGCCCACCATATTCTATGCACACTCAGAGAGAGAGACACTGCTACCTAGCCCACCATATTCTATGCACACTCAGAGAGAGAGACACTGCTACCTAGCCCACCATATTCTATGCACACTCAGAGAGAGGGACACTGCTACCTAGCCCACCATATTCTATGCACACTCAGAGAGACACTGCTACCTAGCCCACCATATTCTATGCACACTCAGAGAGACACTGCTACCTAGCCCACCATATTCTATGCACACTCAGAGAGACACTGCTACCTAGCCCACCATATTCTATGCACACTCAGAGAGAGGGACACTGCTACCTAGCCCACCATATTCTATGCACACTCAGAGAGAGAGACACTGCTACCTAGCCCACCATATTCTATGCACACTCAGAGAGACACTGCTACCTAGCCCACCATATTCTATGCACACTCAGAGAGAGGGACACTGCTACCTAGCCCACCATATTCTATGCACACTCAGAGAGAGGGACACTGCTACCTAGCCCACCATATTCTATGCACACTCAGAGAGACACTGCTACCTAGCCCACCATATTCTATGCACACTCAGAGAGAGGGACACTGCTACCTAGCCCACCATATTCTATGCACACTCAGAGAGACACTGCTACCTAGCCCACCATACATGCCGTGTGCTAGTGAGGGCAGCTACTGCACATGCTGTGTGCTAGTGAGGCAGCTACTGCACATGCTGTGTGCTAGTGAGGGCAGCTACTGCACATGCCGTGTGCTAGTGAGGACAGCTACTGCACATGCTGTGTGCTAGTGAGGGCAGCTACTACACATGCTGTGTGCTAGTGAGGCAGCTAATTAGTAGAGATATGTATCACACACTGAGAAGTGGCGCTGGAATGCCTTGGGGCCGCGGTAGGTGGTGTTGCCACAGATCTCGCACGTGTAGCTGATGTTCAGGCCGTGTAGCTTGTAGAGCCAGTATGGTATAGGCTTTCCATCCCAGCCCAGCGGCAGGTTCTTGGGGTTGTAGGGCACAACATCCTCGTCATCACTGGACTCCTCCCCTTCACCCTCCCCCTCAGACTCGGAGGACTCCTCTGCAAGCTCGTCTGCTGTCCTGGCCATCTTGCGCTCGATATTCTCCACCGTAGCAGCCCGCTGCTCCTGCACACACAGGAGGGGACAAGGAACGGTAACTTATGCTCAGCTGGTGGAGGTCGGCCATTATGTGCCCCAACTCACACATCACAGGCATGTGCATAGTGGGTGTGACTATATGTGTGGGGCGTGGCTTCAGAGAGCCCATTCATATACAGTACACTTAACATCTTGGAGCATTAATCTGAGATTAGGTGAGAGTATTTATCTTTCCTTATATAAGTAAGAGGATGTAGGATTGCTTGGCCCCTATAGAGGGAGCCTTTTGGTTGCAGACTCAAAGGGCCGTTGGAGGGTGATTTCTTATGAGGAAGGTCGTGGGCATGTCAGATTTGGGTTAGGGATGCTCCCTGGGGGTCCCAGATATTGGGGGTCTAGACTTAGCTTCATGGGGGGCCCAGCTACTGGGTGCCTAAGCTCCGCTACTTAAGAGAGCTTGGCTTACTAGGCACATATAATAGCAATGCAATACAAGCGTCACCTCGCTACCCCCCCTCCTCACCCACCCCACCCGGGGACACCTCTGCTAGTAGTCTTAGATAATTGGACATATATTGTCTAATAGGAACTGTGATGATTATTTACTTCCGTCCACTCTACTATTAGAAGGGTAGAAGGGAGGTGACTATTGATTGCAGTTGTGGAGAAGTCATGTTGGGAGGACTACTAATAGCTTGGATGCCCTAGGCTCAAATGGTTGAGTACTTGCACCTGATAAGCAGAGGACAAGGCCTGGCTGTGCCTGCACCTGGTAAGCAGAGGACAAGGCCTGGCTGTGCCTGCACCTGGTAAGCAGAGGACAAGGCCTGGCTGCACCTGGTAAGCAGAGGACAAGGCCTGGCTGTGCCTGCTTGTGACAAGAACATTTCCCTCAGCTCCAGTTCTGTTTATTAGCCTGAGGAGCAATTACTGGGCATGTCAAGTGGAAAGGTTACTACTCCCAGTTAAGACCACGTGGTTACGATTGGAGGGGAGGGGCAGTTCCTCACAGGAGAGTATTTGTTTTTGGTACATATGAGTGAACAATGATTGGCTGACTAGCAGCACGTGCAGGGCAGTGAGTGAACAATGATTGGCTGACTAGCAGCACGTGCAAGGCAGTGAGTGAACAATGATTGGCTGACTAGCAGCACGTGCAAGGCAGTGAGTGAATAATGATTAGCTTACTAGCAGCACGTGCAAGGCAGTGAGTGGACAATGATTGGCTGACTAGCAGCACGTGTAAGGCAGTGAGTGAACAATGATTGGCTGACTAGCAGCACGTGCAAGGCAGTGAGTGGACAATGATTAGCTGACTAGTAGCACGTGCAGGGCAGTGAGTGAACAATGATTAGCTGACTAGTAGCA
The DNA here is from genome assembly GCA_028752905.1 of Cladorhizidae sp. MBARI D1340-BT2. Taxonomy (NCBI): domain Eukaryota; kingdom Metazoa; phylum Porifera; class Demospongiae; order Poecilosclerida; family Cladorhizidae; species Cladorhizidae sp. MBARI D1340-BT2. The sequence continues at coordinate 748,562 of JAQNBH010000012.1, forward strand.
CGTGCAAGGCAGTGAGTGAACAATGATTGGCTGACTAGCAGCACGTGCAAGGCAGTGAGTGGACAATGATTAGCTGACTAGTAGCACGTGCAAGGCAGTGAGTGAACAATTATTAGCCTACTAGCAGCACGTGCAAGGCAGTGAGTGGACAATGATTAGCTGACTAGTAGCACGTGCAATGCAGTGAGTGAACAATGATTAGCTGACTAGCAGCACGTGCAAGGCAGTGAGTGGACAATGATTAGCTGACTAGTAGCACGTGCAATGCAGTGAGTGGACAATGATTGGCTGACTAGCAGCATGTGCAATGCAGTGAGTGAACAATGATTGGCTGACTAGTAGCACGTGCAAGGCAGTGAGTGGACAATGATTAGCTGACTAGCAGCACGTGCAATGCAGTGAGTGAACAATGATTAGCTGACTAGCAGCACGTGCAAGGCAGTGAGTGGACAATGATTAGCTGACTAGCAGCACGTGCAATGCAGTGAGTGAACAATGATTAGCTGACTAGCAGCACGTGCAAGGCAGTGAGTGGACAATGATTAGCTGACTAGCAGCACGTGCAAGGCAATGAGTGAACAATTATTAGCTGACTAGCAGCACGTGCAAGGCAGTGAGTGGACAATGATTAGCTGACTAGTAGCACGTGCAATGCAGTGAGTGGACAATGATTGGCTGACTAGCAGCATGTGCAATGCAGTGAGTGAACAATGATTAGCTGACTAGTAGCACGTGCCTCCAGGTAGTCCCACTTGCTGTGTAGCATGTTTTGTTTTCTCAAGCTTCAAATATACCGGCAGCTCCTCAATCAACGTACGTTAATGTATGTATGTATAGATAGATAGATAACTCACGAGGGACCAAGTCCACAAGTATTCAATATAGCAAGTACTGCACCAAAGCCTAGTATGGGGCAGCAGCTAGCATGGCATGATGGTGTAGCAGAGAGCTAGTATGGCATGATGGTGTAGCAGAGAGCTAGTATGGCATGATGGTGTAGCAGAGAGCTAGCATGGCATGATGGTGTAGCAGAGAGCTAGCATGGCATGATGGTGTAGGAGACAGCTAGCATGGCATGATGCTGTAGCTAGCATGGCATGATGCTGTAGCTAGCATGGCATGATGGTGTAGGAGACAGCTAGCATGGCATGATGCTGTAGCTAGCATGGCATGATGGTGTAGCAGAGAGCTAGCATGGCATGATGGTGTAGCGTGTAGCTAGCATGGCATGATGGCAGAGACAGCTAGCATGGCATGATGGTGTAGCTAGTATGGCAAGCAGAGACAGCTAGCATGGCATGATGGTGTAGCAGAGAGCTAGCATGGCATGATGGCAGAGACAGCTAGCATGGCATGATGGTGGAGCTAGCATGGCATGATGGTGTAGCTAGTATGGCAAGCAGAGAGCTAGCATGGCATGATGGTGTAGCAGAGAGCTAGCATGGCATGATGGCAGAGACAGCTAGCATGGCATGATGGTGGAGCTAGCATGGCATGGTCTAGTGCCATGGCAACATGATTAGTAGAGGAGCTGGCTGTACTTGCCATATGACATAATTAAAGGGGCTTACCCCCAAAAGCTCCGAGAACTTGTAGATCATGGCCTCCAGTCTTGCCACTTCTCTCTGTCTCTGCACTTCCTGCTCTAAACTCTTTGTCTTGGCAAACAGAGAGGCATCCAGAGAGGCTAGAGGGACCCCTTTAGTGCAGAACAGACGCTTAGCACGCTCCTCCAAGGAACTGCAGGAATACCAGAGAGATAGCAGTGACCGTACAGTAGTACATGTAGTAGTAGTAGTAGTAGTAGTAGTAGTAGTAGTAGTAGTAGTAGTAGTAGTAGTAGTAGTAGTAGTAGTAGTAGTAGTAGTAGTAGTAGTAGTAGTAATGGTAGTAAAGCAGTCACAACTAAAGCAGTGCACACATGCACAACGCTGTTGGCCACTCACCCACCACACTTCAGACCCAGTGCCATGAGTGCAGACTTGAGTCTGTCCAGGCCGAGAGACATCAGCTCCTCTGCAGAGGAGAAGGCAGCAAGATCAAGGTGAGCACCCGAGTGCTTAGCCATTGCACTACCAGTGTCTTTCTGCAATATAAGACACACCACACAGAGGTAGCACACAAGACACACCACACCACACAGAGGCACCACACACCACACCACACCACACAGAGGCAGCACACAAGACACACCACACAGAGGTAGCACACAAGACACACCACACCACACAGAGGTAGCACACAAGACACTGCCACACAGAGGTAGCACACAAGACACACCACACAGAGGCAGCACACAAGACACACCACACAGAGGCAGCACACAAGACACACCACACAGAGGCAGCACACAAGACACACCACACAGATGTAGCTAATAGCTGACCATCAATAAATTTGGTGGTCAAATGGCTAAAGATACTCCATTAGTTGTTGTGAGGTGAAAGAGACGTTCTCAGCACTCTATTAGCACACATTCCAGCACCTCTTCTTACCCCAGTTGCCATGACTACACACACACTCACCCTCCACCCAGGGAAGCTGCCCTGGTTCCACTTCTCCGTGAAAGACTGTTGGGCCTCACGTTTCACCACAGCTTGGTCCATCAGAGGTCGTAGTCTGCTCAGATAACCACACAGGTATTCCAGCAGCTTCAACAAGTACCTGCCACCAGCAACGTCATCAACGCAACAGCAACAAGTGAGCAGTCAATGCAACAGCAACAAGTGAGCCAGCAATGCAACAGCAACAAGTGAGCCAGCAATGCAACAGCAACAAGTGAGCCATCAACACAACAGCAACAAGTGAGCTATCAACACAACAGCAACAAGTGAGCCAGCAATATAACAGCAACAAGTGAGCCATCAATGCAACAGCAACAAGTGAGCCAGCAATGCAACAGCAACAAGTGAGCCATCAATGCAACAGCAACAAGTGAGCCATCAATGCAACAGCAACAAGTGAGCCATCAACGCAACAGCAACAAGTGAGCCATCAATGCAACAGCAACAAGTGAGCCATCAATGCAACAGCAACAAGTGAGCCATCAACGCAACAGCAACAAGTGAGCCATCAATGCAACAGCAACAAGTGAGCCATCAATGCAACAGCAACAAGTGAGCCATCAATGCAACAGCAACAAGTGAGCCATCAATGCAACAGCAACAAGTGAGCCAGCAATGCAACAGCAACAAGTGAGCCATCAATGCAACAACAAGTGAGCCAGCAATGCAACAGCAACAAGTGAGCCATCAACACAACAGCAACAAGTGAGCTATCAACACAACAGCAACAAGTGAGCTATCAACACAACAGCAACAAGTGAGCTATCAACACAACAGCAACAAGTGAGCTATCAACACAACAGCAACAAATGAGCTATCAACACAACAGCAACAAGTGAGCCAGCAATGCAACAGCAACAAGTGAGCCATCAATACAACAGCAACAAGTGAGCCATCAACACAACAGCAACAAGTGAACCATCAATGCAACAGCAACAAGTGAGCCATCAATGCAACAGCAACAAGTGAGCCATCAATGCAACAGCAACAAGTGAGCCATCAACACAACAGCAACAAGTGAGCCATCAATGCAACAGCAACAAGTGAGCCATCAATGCAACAGCAACAAGTGAGCCATCAATGCAACAGCAACAAGTGAGCCAGCAATGCAACAGCAACAAGTGAGCCATCAATGCAACAGCAACAAGTGAGCCAGCAATGCAACAGCAACAAGTGAGCCATCAATGCAACAGCAACAAGTGAGCCATCAATGCAACAGCAACAAGTGAGCCATCAACGCAACAGCAACAAGTGAGCCATCAATGCAACAGCAACAAGTGAGCCATTAATGCAACAGTAACAAGTGAGCCATCAATGCAACAGCAACAAGTGAGCCATCAACGCAACAGCAACAAGTGAGCCATCAATGCAACAGCAACAAGTGAGCCATCAATGCAACAGCAACAAGTGAGCCATCAATGCAACAGCAACAAGTGAACCATCAACGCAACAGCAACAAGTGAGCCATCAACTGAACAGCAACAAGTGACCCATCAACACAACAGCAACAAGCGAGCCATCAATGCAACAGCAACAAGTGTACCATGAACTGGCTGGCTGGCTGAGATGGTGATTGCGTATCAGAGGAGGACTGCTCACCTCTTATAGTCCATGGTCTTCTTGTCCTTGGCTATCTCAAAGAGTCGGTCATAACTCGTCAAGTATGTCAGGTAATCCACTCTCTGCAGAGACAACACAACATCAACTCACTATGTGCCACTCCAGCATCCTCCTCCAGGAGCCTAGGCTGTTTGTAGTGTCAGACCATCTACCTGCCAATACTGTCGAAGGGTCGCTATTAGAGGGGAGCTTACTATTACAAGGGTGATTGCTATTAGAAGCATGGTTGCTATTGGGCGCATGGTTGCTATTCAAAAGGTGGTTGCTATCAGAAGGATGGATATTATTATGTAAGTTCCGGTAGAGAAGGTTTACGGATATATATAAAGGTGATCATCACACCTCTTGGAGGACTAGGACCACTCACTGCAAGTGTTTAAGTCTCTGCCTGTTTACTGCCTCATGGAGGACTAAGACCACTCACTGCAAGCTTTTAAGTCTCTGCCTGTTTACTGAGGACCACTCACTGCAAGTGTTTAAACACTTGCAGTGAGTGGTCTTAGTCCTCCATGAGGTAGTAAACAGGCCAAGACTTAAACACTTGCAGTGAGTGGTCTTAGTCCTCCATGAGGTAGTAAACAGGCAGAGACTTAAACACTTGCAGTGAGTGGTCTTAGTCCTCCATGAGGCAGTAAACAGGCAGAGACTTAAACACTTGCAGTGAGTGGTCTTGTCCTCCATGAGGCAGTAAACAGGCAGAGACTTAAACATTTGCAGTGAGTGGTCTTAATCCTCCATGAGGTAGTAAACAGGCAGAGACTTAAACACTTGCAGTGAGTGGTCTTAGTCCTCCATGAGGTAGTAAACAGGCAGAGACTTAAACACTTGCAGTGAGTGGTCTTAGTCCTCCATGAGGTAGTAAACAGGCAGAGACTTAAACACTTGCAGTGAGTGGTCTTAGTCCTCTATGAGGCAGTAAACAGGCAGAGACTTAAAACACTTGCAGTGAGTGGTCTTAGTCCTCCATGAGGTAGTAAACAGGCAGAGACTTAAACACTTGCAGTGAGTGGTCTTAGTCCTCCATGAGGTAGTAAACAGGCAGAGACTTAAACACTTGCAGTGAGTGGTCTTAGTCCTCCATGAGGCAGTAAACAGGCAGAGACTTAAAACACTTGCAGTGAGTGGTCTTAGTCCTCCATGAGGCAGTAAACAGGCAGAGACTTAAAACACTTGCAGTGAGTGGTCTTAGTCCTCCATGAGGTAGTAAACAGGCAGAGACTTAAACACTTGCAGTGAGTGGTCTTGTCCTCCATGAGGCAGTAAACAGGCAGAGACTTAAACACTTGCAGTGAGTGGTCTTAGTCCTCCATGAGGTAGTAAACAGGCAGAGACTTAAACACTTGCAGTGAGTGGTCTTAGTCCTCCATGAGGTAGTAAACAGGCAGAGACTTAAACACTTGCAGTGAGTGGTCTTAGTCCTCCATGAGGTAGTAAACAGGCAGAGACTTAAACACTTGCAGTGAGTGGTCTTAGTCCTCCATGAGGCAGTAAACAGGCAGAGACTTAAACACTTGCAGTGAGTGGTCTTAGTCCTCCATGAGGCAGTAAACAGGCAGAGACTTAAACACTTGCAGTGAGTGGTCTTGTCCTCCATGAGGCAGTAAACAGGCAGAGACTTAAACACTTGCAGTGAGTGGTCCTAGTCCTCCATGAGGCAGTAAACAGGCAGAGACTTCAACACTTGCAGTGAGTGGTCTTAGTCCTCCATGAGGCAGTAAACAGGCAGAGACTTAAGTCTCTGCCTGTTTACTACCTCATACCTTATACCTTTCACTGCAGTTAGTAGCAAAGTGATTTTTTGCTTCGTTTTTGGTGTATTTTTAGAGACATCTGCCATTTTTAAAGTGAGTCAAACTAGTCCACTCCCCGACTGCTATAAAAGTCACAAATTAATTAAGTAAGAAGAGGCTTCAGGCCTTAACTGCACATGACTTGTACATACCTTCATCTGGCGTAGGTTGATGAAGATATCGTAGAGGTGGTGAATATCCAGGTGCTTGCCATATCCTTCCTCATCTGTGAAGTCCACCATGGACAGCAGGTGCTCCGGGGGCTGAGTCCGCTGTTTATCTAGTCGCAAAAACTCCATAGCCATGGGAGGCTCAATCTCGTGAGGGTTACGACGATGGAAATCCTTCAGGTTCTTCAGACGTCTGTAAAACTCGCTAAATTCATCTGGCCCACTAAGGCAATTGATCTCATCATTCCGCATGCTGCAGCAGCCCAACAAAAGCAATCACGTGATCACATGATGCTCAGATGGACTGCAAAATAGTATCATATCACACACATAAGCCTTACCCATCTTTGTCCTCATATAAAGTCAGCAGCCTCTGGGTGCATTCTTGAGTACGCAGCAACAGCCCGTGCATTCTGTGCTCGCAGTTAATACGATCCCTCACCTGCGCAGGTTCGGCAAACAATTGGGGAAAAAGAAAATCGACCTCGGATCACTTACTGAAGCCTTTTTTAGAACCCTCTCCTTTACTAGAGCGTCTTCAACTCTCTCTCGCTCTTCGTGCAGCTTTCTTTGCTGCTCGAGCACACTCTCTAGTGCAGCCATAACGACAGTCCACTTTTATCTCACACGCGCCACCTTCCCTACTTGGCGACGGTGTCTGATCATGTGACAGTCTTTCGTGTACGTTGATCCTTTACCAAAGCGCTACATAGTTGACCACTTGGTAAAGGGTCAACGCACACGAAAGACTGTCACATGTCAATAATCATTGATGACACTCTTCTATATTAATCCAATAACTGTCCAACTCCTATAATTCTGTGCACCTCATCTACCAGTACCAGCTGATCCCTCTCAACCCCCCTGCTGCACTATCACACATGTTACACCTCTCATCCCTAACTATCCCACATCCTCTAACAACCAAGCTGATGCAGTCCTCAGGTCTAAATTGCAACCACACACCTTCCTGACTATGCATAGATCTCACATACCTCTCCACCCCTGCACCATTCTTTGCCGATTAATATCCTAGGGCAAGGGTGCAAATGCTTGTATGAAGGAATTCAGTCAAGTGTGTGGCTCTGGAGAGGGGTCTAGGTGGCTTGAAGTGGAGGTAGGACTGATACAGGGTTGTCCTTTGTCACCAGTTCTCTATAGTGCGTATGACATGAGATTGTCGAAGGATTTGGAGGGGAAAAGGTTAGGGATTGAAGTGGAAGGAACATGGTGTGGTGGGTTGCTGTATGCAGATGATATTGTACTGTTAGCAAGATATCAGGTGGAGTTACAAGTGATGTTGGATGTGGTTGGGGGAGCATGCAATGAAATGGAGATTTGGGTTTAATAGCGAGAAGAGCAAGTCAGTCACAGTTGGCGGAAAGTGTAGTGGAGGAGAGTGGAAGATTAATGAGGAGAGAATGGAGAATGTGGAAGCCTTCAAATATCTTGGTGTGTGGTTTGACAGGGGGATGAGAGGAAATGTTGATTTGGAGAAGATGAAGGAAAAGGCAGAGAAATGGAGGGCAAGAATTGGTTATATGAGCAGGTAAATGGAGAATTGGATATGGGGACAGAGATAAACTAATATGGGAGTTACTAGCTAGGCCATGTCTAGAACATGCATCTGAAGTATGGTGGACAGGAGGGAAGACAGCCTGCAAGAATTTGGAAAGAATTCAAGAGAGCATTGGATTGGAGGGAGTAATACAGTTGCAGGGGTGGCAGTAAGAGGGGACCTGGGGGAGGAGGCTGGAGCAGAGAAAAAAGTGTTATTTGGATGGAGGTTGCAGAGAATGAGTGAAGATAGGCTAGTGAAAAAAGTTGTGGTACTGTTAAGTGATTGTCCAGGTTGGTGGGCAGAGTTTTGTGAGCTGAAAAGGAAGTTTAGGGGGGAAGGAGCGTTGGAGATAGTTGGCTCAAGTGTGACATGGAGGAAGGGATGTTCATAAGGAAGAGTGGCGGGAAGAAGTAGAAGGGAAATCAAGTCTCAAGTGGTATAAGCTAGCTAAAGAAGAGTTTGGACAAGAAAGATATGTAAGAGGATTCAGGAAGTGAGGCTGAGATTTAGGTTAAGGACAGCATCAGCGGGACTCTTGGGTGACAAGGTGAGGTGTGACATGTGTTGGGATGGTAGATGTGAGCTATGTGAAGGTGTTGTGGAAGATGTTGTGCATTTCTTGTTGTACTATGGGGAGTTTGCTGGTGATCGAGAAAGATTATTGGATATGGTTGAGGGCATTGAAGGGTCTGAAGAGTGGGTGGTAGAATGGAGAAATGAAGATGAAGAAGGGAGAGTAGGCCTAATGTTGGGTAGACCAGTAGCAGGGGAGGAAGAAGTGTTGGATATGGTAGACAGAACTGTAATGGGTCAAATGGTTGGGAGAAGAGGAAATACATGTTTGGCAACTAGGGTCCTATGTCTTTGGCACCTCCCCCCCCTCACATCGTCATCCCCAAATAAACTCTGTAATAATCATTAAAATAGTTCATTCATGTTGTTGTTCTCTAGTAGTCATTTACTTAGTGATGGCCCATCTCAAGGCTCAGCACAACAATTAAATTATAAAACGTCAGCATACTCTTGCCATTTACTTCCTCTTCCCATTTCTCACCATTTTCCCACACTGACCAACCTCATTGTTTAGCTCGTATTTTCTCCTCAATATCTCATATTCTTCCCTCCATCCTCTCTTAGTTTATTTACACCAAATCTGCTCTGTTTCAACACCTCGAATCTCTTACCAAACAAAACCTTCATCTCTTCCCTCCTCTCCTCTAGCTCCCCCCCCCCCCCCATATCTCCCCATATTGCCACTGCATTACTTGCCCCCAACAATAGGTGCCAGAAATAAACTCTACGTTCAGCACTTTGACATTTGCTCGTCTATTCTTCAAGTGGCAGAATTACCACGAAAAAAGTATTTCCGAGTTTGAAAGAGCACAGAAGGCAAGAATTACACAAGACTAACTAAAATTATAAACCAACTAATTCCGTAGAGAAGCATACCCTCAATGGAGAACTTTGACCATTATATCCTATTCTCAGCCAGTGCCTGGATGCCATTGTTCTGCAACCATGAGCATAATTATATGTGATGGTCTCCTTCCAATATAACATCTCTAGCCTGTACTGCAGCATTCAAAGTAAACCTCCACATATTTGATAACGAAATCCCATAGCGTCCTTCTTCAAGGTTCAGCCAGGAATATTCTCAGTATATAGATAATAGCACTAAAACAATTCTCCGAGTGCACGATTATTATCTGCTGATGGAGACTTTTGTTGGTGTTTTTAGTGTCTAATAGGTGCTCACCACTAGGCAAGCATCAACATGTCTATCCTGGACTGGTTCTGTTGCAGCCTTGTTGTAAGGCAGTGTTCTCAATAGGAGTATAGGTAAAAGATTGAAATGACTTACAGACAGAGTCTTTGATGTCTCAGAGCAGTCTAACAAGTCTGGCTATCTCAGAGCATACATACATACATATTGGAATGTCTATGATAATGATGTAACCTCTGACCAATCAGGTGTTTCCACACAGACAGTCAGGAGGTTTGCCACCACATAATAGTTCAAGTAATTCACACGTACTTAGTTAAAAGTTAAATGTTCTATTCTGGATTTGGCAAGGGCTGAGGGTCAAGATTTGCTGCAATGTTAGGCGGATCCCATCAAGAGTCAACGACATTTTCCCTCCGACATTGTCTCTCATGTGAAACAGCGCCCATCTTCATCTATTACTTGCTTGCTGTACAGAAAAAATGGCGAGCATTCCTAGATAGCCATTTAAAAATGGCTCACAGCAACCCACATGACCCCTTACAATGATGGCTAAAACCTGTATCGCCACTTATTATTTGCCTAAATGCCTGGTGGATTCATCTAACATTACTTGCAGCCTTGTGGGTTCAGTTAACATTACTTGCAGCCTGGTGGATTCAGCTAACATTACTTGCAGCCTGTTGGATTCAGCTAACATTACTTGCAGCCTGGTGGATTCATCTAACATTACTTGCAGCCTTGTGGATTCAGCTAACATTACTTGCAGCCTGGTGGATTCAGCTAACATTACTCGCAGCCTTGTGGATTCAGCTAACATTACTTGCAGCCTTGTGGATTCAGCTAACATTACTTGCAGCCTGGTGGATTCAGCTAACATTACTTGCAGCATGGTGGATTCAGCTAACATTACTTGCAGCCTGGTGGATTCAACTAACATTACTTGCAGCCTGGTGGATTCAGCTAACATTACTTGCAGCCTGGTGGATTCAGCTAACATTACTTGCAGCATGGTGGATTCAGCTAACATTACTTGCAGCCTGGTGGATTCAGCTAACATTACTTGCAGCCTGGTGGATTCAGCTAACATTACTTGCAGCCTGGTGGATTCAGCTAACATTACTTGCAGCCTGGTGGATTCAGCTAACATTACTTGCAGCATGGTGAATTCAGCTAACATTGCTTGCAGCCTTGTGGATTCAGCTAACATTACTTGCAGCCTGGTGGATTCAGCTAACATTACTTGCAGCCTGGTGGATTCAGCTAACATTACTTGCAGCCTGGTGGATTCACCTAACATTACTTGCAGCCTGGTGGATTCAGCTAACATTACTTGCAGCCTTGTGGTCCAACTAACATTACTTGCAGCCTTGTGGATTCAGCTAACATTACTTGCAGCCTTGTGGATTCAGCTAACATTACTTGCAGCCTGGTGGATTCAGCTAACATTGCTGGCAAATAAACTGGCCATAAAAAGCCACTGAACGAGGAAACAAAACTTGGAATTGCTTCCCCCCTACAACATATGTAGCTAGTGGTAGCAACAGGACAAGCGAGATACTCAATGCAAAAGGCATTAGAAAAAGAAATAACAACAACAACAGCAGCAACAACAACAGCAACAGCAACAACAGCAGCATCGACAGAAATGACAGCAACAACAGCAACAACAACAACAGCAGCAGCAACAGCAACAACAGCAACAACAACAACAACAACAGCAGCAGCAACAGCAGCAACAACAACTATGATTGGCTCTATTATGGTTAAGAAATGGTTGCAAATAGATGGGTTGGGTCTAATGATAATATCTTGGGGGAGAGAATTCAGAATTGGCATGCTGTCTAAAAAGAAAAGTTTCTAAAGGCTAAGATTTGAATAAAATAGGATTTGGTTATGAAGGTGATGGAGAGAAGGGCAGGATGGGAGGGAAAGAGTTTGGAAAGATTGTTGATCATGTTATGAGACTTTCAGTTTCTGAGTTGCAGAGAATTTGTCCGTTTAAAGAGGCGAGCAGAGATAGGTGGTCAAATGACCATCGCTTGGCAATGATGCCTGCCTGAAAATTCCTGGGTGATTTTCAGTCTGCAACGTCAGTCAACCAATGTGGTCACAAATTGCACGCACAAACTATGGTAGGATGGATGTGCGATAAATTTGGTTCCTGGCTTGAGATGGGTGGGCTGATCAAGCGTTGGGTGGATGAGGCCCTCATGTTGCCTTGCCTTGTGGCAGCCATTGTTGATGGTGACTCCTAGGTTGTGACTGAGTTCCTCCTAGAGATTGAATGGATCATTAACCCTGAGTTGGGATTGAGTTATTGGAAGGAATTTCATTTTAGAGTGGTTCGGAGTTAGGTCATGGGCTTGCCTCCGAGATAGATGATATTCTCTGAAGTGGGTGACAGTCAGAATTGCTGTACAGTGTGATGTCATCATCATCAAGAATAAGTTTAGCATTGTCGGGTAGAAGGAGTTTGAGATAGAGATCATAAATATGTTAAATAGCAGGATGAACTCTGTGGGACAGCTGATGTACCTATACTAAGACTGACACATGTCAATCTAGGACGGCTCACTGCTGTTTGTGAGACAGTACCATATCCAGAGTAGGAGAGCCCGAGATGGCAATCTTCTGTAGAGAGTTGACCATTTGCGAGTCATTACAGAATTGAAGGCCTTTATAGCATCAAAGGAAAGCAAGGCTGCTTGGTGACTGCTTGTGAGTAGCCAGTACCAGTCATGAGTTACAGCAAGCAGGGCTGCTTGGTGACTGCTTGTGAGTAGCTAGAGTACCAGTCATGAGTTACAGCATGCAGGGCTGCTTGGTGACTGCTTGTGATTAGTACCAGTCATGAGTTACAGCAAGCAGTGCTGCTTGGTGGCTGCTTGTGAGCAGTCATGAGTTACAGCAAGCTCATGAGTTACAGCAAGCAGTGCTGCTTGGTGGCTGCTTGTGAGTAGCTAGTACCAGTCATGAGTAGCAAGCAGGGCTGCTTGTGTGGAAGATTTTAGCCTGAACCCAAAATCGGTAATTTGACAGAAGCTTGTTAATAGATAAATTCTGATGGCCAATCATTTCCAGTGCCTTAGAAGAAAAAAGAAGAGAGATGGATCTGTAGTTGGAGAGGAAGGGTCACCATCTCTTGGAATTGGAGGACATTTGAGATCTTCCAAAGATCTGGCACCTGCTTTGTTTGAGTGATTGAAAATTGATATAATTGCAGGAGTGATGGTCGTTGCAATTTTATGAACAATTTGGTTGTTGGAGGCTCTTTAAAAACCACAGGCAGTGTTGGTTTTGCAGGTTGGCGGGAGTATGTTGGCTCTCTCCAGGGCACGTGTGATGTGGCACGGGCCATGTGTTGCACGTGTGATGTGGCTGAGACAGGCCATGTGTTGCACGTGTGATGGGCTGAGACAGGCCATGTGTTGCACGTGTGATGGGCTGAGATGGGCCATGTGTTGCATGTGTGATGGGCTGAGATGGGCCATGTGTTGCACGTGTGATGGGCTGAGATGGGCCATGTGTTGCATGTATGATGGGCTGAGACGGGCCATGTGTTGCACGTGTGATGGGCTGAGATGGGCCATGTGTTGGAACTGAGTTGAAGTTGTGGGCCAAGAGCGAGGGAAAATGATGCTTTTGTTGAAGATGTTGGGTTGGCTTTTTCAAGTGCTCTTCTGGTGTTCACTGGTATACAATTTTTTGTGGGGGAGTATTTTAACTTCTCTGCAGGCAGTTGTTTTGGTGGATCTTAGGGCAGAGGAGACTTTGTTTCTAGCTTAACAGCATTCAGTCCAAATATGTTCCCATCTTAAGAGATTTTGCTTTTTTTAAACAATTTGAGTTTTCATCAGACAACATGCATGATGTCCTTGATTAGGAAAGGAAGTCGCACCTCTGCTTGATGGACTTTCAACTCAATGGTTTGTGTGTAGCCACGAGTCATTCTGTCCTCAAAGAGTTAAAACATCTTCTGTACTTCTGTAGGGAAGGAGTCTGAGGAGAGGCATTAAAGAGTGAGCTTCTTCAAGGTCTTGTTTGCCAGATTTTTCACCAGTGTGTTATGAAAGGATACATGTTTTTTCATACATGCAAGACAGAATTATGATGGAGCCAGGTACAAATAGATGGTGTTCTGCAAGATGGGTGTGGTGGGAGTGGCTGTAGTAGGGACTGATCTGGTGGGAGGAGACACTTGGTCAAGGCCAAGCTTAATCTGAAGGAGGGAGTTGTGGATGGTTGGACATGCTAACAGATTAATGTTAATTGAAGTCAGTCACCAGTGAGCAGTAAGGGGTCTCAGCAGTGGAGCAGCTAGTTCTTCGAGGTGAATGTCGAGGTCACATGTATCCGAAGATGTTGTCCTGTAATAGAGCGTACAGGTAATGTGCTCCTCTAGCAGGTTTTCAATTCTTGGGTTGATTTCTATGCCTGCGAATGAAGAGGTGACAGGAATGTGGAGATATTGAGTTGTTGAGCATGTTTCCAAATATGGTGGTGGGTGTGGGCAAGGTGAGAACTCTGAGATGGCCCAGCTGGGGAAGGAGGCCTCTACAGTTTGCATATAGAATGGCAAGCACAATTAGGTTACAAGTTCAGAATTTTGATTTGGGAGATGTCATTTATAGCAGAGATGGGATTTGAGTACGAGGAGTTGAAAATGTAGCTAGAGTTTGAAACGTAGAAGAAAGCCAGAGCTTCATTCTGGCACTTCTTACAGCTGCAGGCTTTATCACAGACTGCTGAAGTTGCAAGTGCTTGCTGTTGGATACACTGGTGAGCAGCAAACACACTGCATGGAAGTTTGCTGGACTAGTTTGGGCCAGGATTGGTCTCAATGTCTCCAGCTGAGAGCAGTAGCACTAGTTGAGTACATCTGAAGAATTGCTGACTTGGAGGATGTTTGCTTATTTCAGTGCTCCCGAGTTAATGGTGAAACCATTTCCAGAACTCCACTCAGATATCAGGCCAAGAATCTGCTGTTTCACACCCCCTGAGACTTTGGTTCAGAGAATGAGACTTTGGTTCAGAGAATGAGACTTTGGTTCAGAGAATGAGACTTTGGTTCAGAGAATGAGACTTTGGTTCAGAGAATGAGATTTTGGTTCAGAGAATGAGACTTTGGTTCAGAGAATGAGACTTTGGTTCAGAGAATGAGACTTTGGTTCAGAGAATGAGACTTTGGTTCATCAGAGAAGGAGACTTTGGTTCAGAGAATGAGACTTTGGTTCAGAGAATGAGACTTTGGTTCAGAGAATGAGACTTTGGTTCAGAGAATGAGACTTTGGTTCAGAGAATGAGATTTTGGTTCAGAGAATGAGACTTTGGTTCAGAGAATGAGACTTTGGTTCAGAGAATGAGACTTTGGTTCAGAGAATGAGACTTTGGTTCATCAGAGAAGGAGACTTTGGTTCAGAGAAGGCAGGAACCAAGTTTTCAGTTTTCTTCATCTCTTAGAATGTTTTTTGTTTTGTCATGCAACTTTGCAGGTCCCTGCCTTCTGGCTAAGCATTCATGGATCTCTCTCTTGGTAAGTTATGTGCTCTTGGAGATTTAGAGCTAGAATGTGGCTTTTATACAATCATTATTGGCAACAGAGTGTGCACATCTGCATATCTGCAATTATCCAATGCTTCAGAATGTGTTAACGATAGAGGCTAGAGGCAGCTATACTATACAGGGCTCCCGTGGAGTTGGAGTTTCCAACAGGCTGACAGTGTTGGCATAATTTTTTTGGTAATTTCCAAATTACTCGCCTGTGTTATCCAAAAAATTTGGCAACAAAAAATCCAAACAAAATCCAAACAACAATTTCATGAGAAATAACATACTAAAGTGTGTTCATAGCATTTACACATGTCTTTAATAGTTCAGTGTTCGGTTTAAATTCATAGCATTTTTGATAAAAGTGAATTTAATGTAGTCTGTTTCTGTGCTTCGTTTTGTTGAGACCAATGTGGCTGAATAAACTTTCAGGTATCAGCATTGCCATGGGGTATATATAATTAGAATGGCATTTGCGAGTTTTGCCCAAACATTAATTTTATTGATTAATGATAAAATCTAAACAGAAAATTGAAGGGTAAAAAAATCCAAACAGTTTGGATAAAATCCAACACTATCATGGCAACTCTGGGCTGAGCACTATTTGACTGAGCAAGTAGACATAACGGGGTCAAGTAGTTCAGCGCTAAAAAATAAAAAAACGAAGTGGAGTTGGTGGTCGGGGGCGGGCAGGGGGTGGGTATATTACGAGCGCGCAGCCTTAGCCTTTATGCAGCCTTAGCACTGGCGCCCATTGAACTTTTGTGCTACCCCTCAGTTCCACTATTATGGTTTTAAATATTCTGGCATCTAAAGAATGTGGGTTGCTGATGCAATTAACACAGTTATGCTCGTCAGCCCTATCTATCTCGACAGTGCTAATTTCTGGCCATGGTAGAAGATCAGATGAGCGTGCACTGCTATCATCCAGTAGCTAGGTGAATGCATGGACGCTTCTCTAACTCAAGCCTTCAGGGAGAACCCTCATCTTCAAAAGTTTATCCTGACTGGTGTCACTCCAACTGGCAAGAGTTTAGGAAAAGGTTCTCGCGGTTCGGTTTTGGAGGTAAGTACACTGATAGCTACTAGCTCTATAATGATTATGGACACTGTAGTACTGCAGTGACCAGCTCTAGCTAGTGTGTTCCCATTTGAAAGCGGACTCTCTGGTCAGTCCCCTCTCTAATACTCCCAGATCAAGTACCAGCACCTGACCTGTGCAGCCAAGGCACTGCACCAGTCTATTCTGGAGGACAGCGAGGTAGTGTCGGATATCGTGAACAAGTACGAACATGAGTGCCAGTTAATGGCCGGCCTGCGGCACCCTCATATCACTCAGTTCCTTGGCCTGTGTCTCCTGCCGCAGACACGCCTGCCTCTCCTGGTCATGGAGCTACTGGAGATGAGTCTTGATGACCTACTACAGAGTGTGCCAGACCTACTCCTCAGCCTCAAGCTGTCCTTCCTGCATGATGTGTGCAGTGGCCTCGTTTACTTGCACAACAAGAAGCCTCCGGTAGTCCACCGACAGCTGACTGCTACAAACGTCCTCCTCACCTCATCTTTGGTGTGCAAGATCACGGTCATTGGAAACTCGCGCCTTATCAACACCAAGACAGACCAACTGGCCAGGACCCTTTCACAGGCACCTGAGACCTCGGTGTACTTGCCTCCAGAGGCTCTGAGTGAGGCACATCTCTCTGGAGCCACCATGGACATCTTTTCCTTCGGTCACCTTGCCCTCTACACTCTAACACAGGTATATGTCTGGAAACAAATCACTCTTATCATTGTGTAACATGTGACATTGTGTAACAACACGTAACAATTTTAGGTATTTCCTGGTAACCTATTACCGGACACCTACTCTGATCCACACAAATCTGACCACCTCCTGACTCGTTCAGAAGTGGAGAGGCGTGAGATCTACATGGAGAAACTGGACGCCAAGATAGGCTGGTCCCATCCTACTCTAGCACAGCTAGTGGGCCAGTGTCTGCACAACAGCCAGGAGCAAAGGCCACTTAGTGAAGAGTTGCTGGGTAGAGTGGAGAAGGTGAGGGTGGAGGTGGAAGGAGGGTGTGGCAGGGGTGTGGTCAGCCAGCTGGACATAGGGAAGGTGCTGCTGCTCAGGGAGATCAAGGCCAGAGACGAGAGAGTGGAGGAGGTTGAGGTACATAACATACACACCTCATTATTGTTGGAATGAGGCCTGTAGAGAACTGCACTCAACCTTCCCCAGGACAACCCTGTATGTCCCTAGTGAGGGAGACACTCCCAGCATAGCCTGAAGGCTTTATCCCTAGTGCCCCTAGGCCAAGATTACTTCTAACCAATACCCCTAGCTCTAGAATAATCCTAGCTTAGAATACCCCTAGCCCTAGAATACCTCTAGAATATCCCTAGTCCTAGAATACCTGTAGTCCTAGAATACCCCTAGCCCTAGAATACCTGTAGTCCTAGAATACCTGTAGTCCTAGTCCTAGAATACCTGTAGTCCTAGAATACCCCTAGTCCTAGAATACCTGTAGTCCTAGAATACCTGTAGTCCTAGAATACCCCTAGTCCTAGAATACCTGTAGTCCTAGAATACCCCTAGTCCTATAGTCTGTAGTCCTAGAATACCCCTAGTCCTAGAATACCTGTAGTCCTAGAATACCCCTAGTCCTAGAATATCCCTAGCCCTAGAATACCTGTAGTCCTAGAATATCCCTAGCCCCCTAGCCCTAGAATACCCCTAGTCCTAGAATACCTGTAGTCTGAATACCTGTAGTCCTAGAATACTAGAATATCTAGTCCTAGAATACCCCTAGCCCTGTAGTCCTAGAATATCTAGTCCTAGAATACCCCTAGTCCTAGAATACCTGTAGTCCTAGAATACCCCTAGTCCTAGAATATCCCTAGCCCTAGAATACCTGTAGTCCTAGAATATCCCTAGCCCCCTAGCCCTAGAATACCCCTAGTCCTAGAATACCTGTAGTCTGAATACCTGTAGTCCTAGAATACTAGAATATCTAGTCCTAGAATACCCCTAGCCCTGTAGTCCTAGAATACCTGTAGTCCTAGAATATCCCTAGCCCTAGAATACCCCTAGCCCTAGAATACCTCTAGTCCTAGAATACCCTAGTCCTAGAATAGTCCTAGCCCTAGAATACCCCTAGCCCTAGAATATCCCTAGTCCTAGAATAACCCTAGCCCTAGAATACCCCAGTCCTAGAATACCCCAGTCCTAGAATAGTCCTAGTCCTGGAGGTTCATACAGGATTTACAGTTTGGGGGGGGGGACTCAAAACGTTTGGCGTTTACGGGATGGGTGTGCGTAAGCAAGCCCCAAGTAGGGGGGTCCGGGGGCATCCCCCCCCAGAATTTTTTTTGCAAAATCAATGCTCTCAGATTGATTCTGAGGCTACTTTCCTATAGTTAAAGTACTAGCACATGGACAGAACATTCTAGATTATGACACAATTGCATCTTGCCACAGAATAGTTTTGTGGCAAGATGCAAATGTGTCATAATCTAGAATGTTCTGTCTAAATCTACACTACAATTAGGAAAGCTAACCACAGAATAATAGCACATGGACAGAACATTCTAGATTAACACATGATTGAACTGTGACACAGAATATTCTAGATTTATTCACAATTTTGAGCAAATGCTTCAGCTAGTAGCATTCTGCAACTAAATACGACCCAGAGAAATACAAACCTACACAAATGGACCTCAGGAACTTTTTTTACCAGAAAGCGAGTGCGTGCTGGGTCTAGTAGAGATTCTGAGGACGACGAAGATGTAGTCCCAACTACGTCGACCAGTGATGCCTTGACTTCCACCAATTCCAAAGCATCAGTAGGTAGATCAGTGTGTTCCAAAGCGCAGAAGAGGAAACTCTACAAAGCCAGGCTCAGCTACAAGAAGGAGTGGGAGCAGAAATATCCTTGGGTGTACTGTGATGATCCTAAGCAGGGCATGTTCTGCAAGCTCTGCCAGAAGCGAGGAAATGCACTTTCTACAGCCAGGGGTGCATGGACCGCTCGGGGAATTCAGGATTGGAATCACGCTACTGAACAACTCGAGGAACACAGCCAGTCAAAATGGCACAGAGATGCTGTTATCCATGCTCGAATGGCAGAACAAGGAAAGGAGCAGAGTGTCCTACAACTGCAATGTTCAGCAGCTGCTAAGGAGGCTGAAGAAAGGAGAGCAAAGAACAGAAACATAGTGCGGCTTTTGAGATTGATATATTTTCTTGCCGCCAAAAATCGCCTGCCCCTTACAACCACATTCGATCCCCTGGTCCAGTTGCAAATTGCAAATGGAGATGAACTTCTCTAGCAACATGTCAAAGAGGGGCCACAAAATGCTCAGTACACATCCAAATTTTCTGCAGTGCTTTTAGAGGCCATCAGTAGCTGGCTAGATAGGAAGCTAATTGAGAGCTTAAAATCAAGCCCATACTTCTCTGTGTTAGCTGATGAGTGTGTAGATATTAGTACTACAGAAGAGCTGTTCATCTGTTGTCGGTGGATTGTAAATGGAAAACCAGAGGAGCACTTCCTTACAGTGCTCCACATATGTGCCCAAGATGCTGCTACCATTTCAGATGCAATCAGCTCCTTCCTTGAGTCGAAGAACCTGGACTATCGTAAACTCATAGGCCAAGGTTATGATGGAGCAGCCAGCTTTGCCGGAGAACGCAATGTAGTTAAAAAAAGGATGCGAACTCTAGCTGCACATTCCTTTTACATCCACTGTGCCTGCCACAGGCTTCAACTAGGCATGCAAGCTGCTAACAGTGTTCCAGAGATCAAGAAGATGTTTGGAACTATGGGAAATATATGGAAGCTCTTCTTCTACTCACCCAAGAAAGCAGAATCTCTCAAAGCAGTCCAGTCTGTCCTCAAGCTATCTAAGCTTAAGATTGTGAAGCCTAGTGATACCAGATGGCTCTCACACGAATGCTGTGTACGGGCTATTTACCTGCCCTTATCGTCAGCCTACAACAGCTGTATGAGACATCAGGTGATGCTGAAGCATACGGTATTGTTGCTCTCCTTGCTACTTACACTGGAGTTGCTAGTATCGTGTTCCTGTCAGAAGTTCTGGATATCCTGGCAAGGATGAATATTTCGATGCAAAGAAAGCTACTCGATTTGAGCAGGTTACCGGTATTCCGACGGATCAACTCGAGCATCTAAAGGACAAAAGAAGTGAGTGGTTGGGTTCAGTCGAGTCTGAAATATCTCTGTTGAAGGAAAAACACGATATAACACTCGGCACACTTGGATAACCACAGCCGAGTATCGAACTCTAGTTGCAATTCCATACGTCGATTCCCTTCTTCTAAATATTAAGAGTCGATTTACTGATAAAGCCGTGAAGATTGTTACTGCCATGTCCATATTCAGTCCCTCCCTACTACCCGCTGAAGCATCCTTACCATCATATGGCAGCGAGCAAATCAAGATTCTTGCTGAGTTCTATGGAAAAGAAGCAGAGGTTGAGTATGCGGGGACGACTTACACCTCACCTCCATTGCTTGATGGCGATGGGCTTCTTTTAGAGTAGAATATATTTAGGCGGGCTTTGCTAGTGGAGAAAAAGGCAATAATGGAACGTAAAGACGGGTCGGTATCTCCTAGCATGCAAGAAATCCTGGACGAGATGAACAAGTCACATACGTACGGAGGAATTTTCCCTGAGACGTGGAAGCTATTGAACATTACAATGGCACTTCCTGTTGGCACAGCAACAGTAGAGTGTTCCTTTAGTCAAATGAAGTTGAGCCTACGCAGTCGTCTGACTCGAACCTAGAACATTTAAAGAAAATTACTATAGAGGGTCCTCCATTGACCGATGTGGACTTAATGCAATTCTCGACATTTTTTTAACAGAAAAATAGACGCATTTTACTTCAATTTAGTACTACTGAACTCACTGTATTGTAATTTTCACGATACATTATTGTATATCTTCGCATATATATTAATTTTGTTAATAAATTGTTCATGCATAATTATTATAATTTTATTACTTTGAATTAGCTATTGCTTCCTACGTTCCCTTCTCTGTACTGCTCTTTTTTTCCGTTACTGTAAGAAATTTCATTAATATAAATTTTTATTGTGAAAATTCTTGGGGGGGGGGGGGGGGGGGGGGGGGGGGAGAAACCATTTTTGGGGGATATCTCAGGGCTTTCCCCCCTGTATGAAACCCTGCGCCCTAGAATAGTCCTAGTCCTAGAATACCCCTAGTCCTAGTATACCTCTAGTCCTAGAATACCTGTAGTCCTAGAATAGCCCTAGCCCTGGTCCTAGCCCTAGAATTCCTCTGGTCGTAGCCCTGGCCCTGGAATAGCCCTAGCCCTGGCCCTAGTGCTGGCTCTAGAGTATCCCTAGCCCTGGCCCTGTCCTGGCCCTGGAATAGTCTAGCCCTAGAGTTGATCCCAGCATTTGGGATCTATTAGTCCCCCACACTGTGCAGGTGTCCTAGGGAGGGTGTGGCAGTGGCAGACATGTTCCTCGATGTCCACTACTTGACCTTCTCTCTCCCTCACAGACACTCTTGGTGAGGCTGGAAACTGAGAACAGAGAACTGCGCAAACAGTTTGACGTTTTGGAAGAGAAAGTAGCCATGAGAGAGCGGCAGCTCTGGAGCTTGCAGCATGAGAGGTCAGCGCAGGACAGACAGCTGCAGCATATGGGCGGGCAACTCGACGCCAACAGCAAACAGCTGGAGCTTAAAGATGAGGACGTGCAGATACTTATACACTCCAAGCATTCTCTAGAGGTATGGGGGCGTGTCAGAGGAGATATTAGCCAGGGTGCTGGGGTGCTATGTGGAGGGAGTGTGACGCGTGTCTTCCTTACAGGAGCGGCTGCTCAACTTGCACAGCGAGTCTGCGGTGAGAGAACGAGCACTGCAAGAGGAGCTGCACGGGAGAGATGCCGAGGTCAGCAGGTTGACTGAAGACCTGCGCCGATGCCAGGAACTCCTGGGGTCAGAGGTTAGCAGAAGCTCACTGGGTATGTGTGTAGTGACTCTTCACTGGGTGTGTGTGTGTGTGTAGTGACTCTGGCTCACTGGGTGTGTGTGAGTAGTGACTCTGGCTCACTGTGTGTGTGTGTGTGTGTGTAGTGACTCTTGCTCACTGTGTGTGTGTGTGTGTGTGTAGTGACTCTGGCTCACTGTGTGTGTGTGTGTGTGTGTGTGTGTGTAGCAGCTCAGGCTCATAGGGTATTGGTAGTGTGTGTAGTAAATAGTATTTACGAGTTATTGTTCTTGTTGGCTTGTTTACTACAAACTTCTCTTCTTGGGTACCAAACTTGGAGCCGGCCACAGAGATAAGGGGCCCGAGAAGCCACGTCTCCATGTTCAGCACAGCGCTCCATATGGCACAGGAAGTGACTAGCCTATACCACAGGAAGTGACTAGCATATGGCACAGGAAATGACTAGCATATTCCAGGATTGTGTGGTATAATACAGAAGTGCCTATGGATTCTTGAAGTAATACCCCACACACACCCCCACACACACACACCGGCCCCCCACACACACACACACACACACACACAAACTCTAGACCCAATTAAAATACAGGGGACGGGGGAAGTTTGTAGCTAGCCCATTACATTTCAGACGAGCCACCACCGAGCATGCACCACCGAGCGTGCTGGTGAGCCACCACCGAGCGTGCTGGTGAGAGTGGGGGCAGTGTTCTGCTGGTGCACAGCAGCAGATGCAAGTCACCAATTTTGCTGCAAGTTCAGGGAGTGTCCTTGTGCCTGCTCTTCCACTCCAGCTGGCTAGACAAAGATGTGTGTCCTTGTGCGATATACTCTCCAGGGTCTACTCGGCAACAGATACTGTCTGCCATTCCTCCTAAAACCATCAAATGCACTCTGCCACAAGTGCCCATAATATCGACATTGCTAGTTGACTGCTGGGCATTACTAATTGACTGCTGGGGCATTGCTGATTGACTGCTGGGCACTGCCAATTGACTGCTGGGCACTGCCAATTGACTGCTGGGTATTGCTAATTGACTGCTGGGCATTACCAATTGACTGCTGGGCATTGATAATTGACTGTTGGGCATTACTAATTGACTGCTGGGCATTGCTAATCGGCTGCTAATCGGCTGCTAAGAAGCAGCCATTTTCTTGTGGACTGATGTGTGGCTGATTATAGCCCCCTCCCCCCACCCCCAGCAGACTGATGCTATAGCCCCCACCCCCAGCAGACTGATGCTATAGCCCCCCACCCCCAGCAGACTGATGCTATAGCCCCCCACCCCCAGCAGACTGATGCTATAGCTCCCACCCCCAGCAGACTGATGCTATAGCCCCTCCACCCCACCAGCTGTTGTCATACATGCAAGTGTCTGTTTCAGGTAACCCTTTCATGGCTGCGAGTGGCATATGATGTCCACGCATTTTGAACATTTATTAAATATTTATCGCTGAGTTTCTTAACAAACTATGCATGTGCTAAATGCTTCCTCTGCACATGTGCAAAGGATAGCAAGGTTGGTTAGGGTAACAAAGGAAACTTTTAGGAAGAGTCAGGTCGTCCACTCCAGACGATCCTTTCACGATAGAAGTTAATTAGCCAATGGTTAATTAGCCAGTGTTGCACGAGGCCTTCAGCCTGCCTGTCTGTGGGGGGACAAGTGAGGAGGATTCGTTCCTTGGGGATAGCCATCGACCTGCACATTGTCCTGATAATGGGCACAGTGGTATGCTGGACCTGCACACTGGCTTGTTAATGGGCAGAGTGGTACATTAAGTAGCTCCTCTCTCCACAAGATTGATGTGGAGGGGGAGCTGAGTGTGTAGAGGGAACAACAATACCTTAAATTTTTGAGACCCATGGCTAATTTTACCGGTCATGTTGTGGTCCTGCAAAAATTAGCAAGATCCTGCAAAATGCTAGATTTTGTCCTGCCAATGAGTGTTCACAGGTTGGTAAGTCTGCACCTTTGTGTCTTACGTTTCCATGACAACCAAATTATACCACACTTGTGTCCCGGTACTAGAATATAGGATGTGGTTGCCATGGAGTTGGGTGTGAATTAATATGGTTGTGTGGGACCAGATCTTTATAACTCTCTTTTGATCGGCCGTGAAAGACTTAAGGAACTCGACTAACAAACTCGACCGCAGCTCTTAGCATATTCCTGTTAGTTGTGTGTGAGGGTTGAGGCAGGTCATGGCTCAGGGTCTGTGTATTTCATGCATGGCCACCTATCATGATGTGGATATTCCTCAGCATCATGTGAAACCTTCCCACTTTGTACTCGACTATCTGAGACCTGACTGGTGTTGGAGCTCTCAGTCTGGCTGGGTCAGAGAGGAGAGGATCTCTCTAGCTAGGTCAGAGAGGAGCTCAGTTTAGCTGGGTCAGAGAGGAGCTCAGTCTAGCTGGGTCAGAGAGGAGTTACTTCACTGCTAGTGGTCCATGCTGGTGGGTGTGGTCCACTCTTGCCTTACTTCACTGCTAGTGGCCCATGCTGGTGGGTGTGGTCCACTCTTGTCTTACTTCACTGCTAGTGGTCCATGCTGGTGGGTGTGGTCCACTCTTGTCTTACTTCACTGCTAGTGGTCCATGCTGGTGGGTGTGGTCCACTCTTGCCTAGTAGTCCATGCAGGTGGGTGTGGTCCACTCTTGTCTTACTTCAGTGCTTGGGCAGACTAATTCACATGTGAGAATTCACGCGATCAAAAATACCTTGCAGATCACTTTTTTTTCAGGGGCCCTGGGCTAGGGCTAAAGAATAACCTCTAGCCCCTGGCCTCTGAAGGGAATCTCCCTGGCCGCGTCCACACCTTATCCTCGAGGTATTTTTGATGGCGTGGATTCTCACGTTGTCTTCCGTTCTTCTAAGTTGATCTATGAGTAAAACCTTTTTGGTGCACTCTGACCCAAACATCTTACAGGACTCCGACGGTGAAAGTGCTCTATCCCTTCACCATGCATACCCTGACCCCTGACCCTAGCAATGAAGGTGCTTGATCGCTACATCATGCATACCCTGACCCCTGACCCTGAGCTCTAGGTGTGGCATGCTCAGGGCATAGCTTGCTCTGATGAATACCACAAGACTGGTGCCCTCTTTGTGCTCTCTCTGTGTGAAGTTGGCCTATCCAAGTGTCAGGGCAACGCGTTGATGGGCTTGTACTTGCTGCAGCACTAAATAATGGAGCTTGTGCATTCATTAGAAGCATCACTACCAGGTGCTGGGATGTGTGCTCCTCTTTATGTTGGAGTAGCCGTGATCTACACTGCCTCCCCATAACATTTGTGCAGGCCTGACACCCAAGCACAGATAATGGTGCACATATTCCACTATAGTAGTATAATACAATCAGCTGATCTAATATACTCGTACCAATACAGCACACATCACATTCTCAATTACATCATCACATTCTCTCTCTTACAATTACATCATATTCTCTTACAATTACATCATCACATTCTCTCTCTTACAATTACATTGTCACATTCTCTCATACAATTACATCATCACATTCTCTTACAATTACATCATCACATTCGCTCTCTCTTACAATTACATCATCACATTCTCTCTTACAATTACATCATCACATTCTCTTACAATTACATCCTCACATTACATCATCACATTCTCTCTCTTACAATTACATCATCATATTCTCTCTTACAATTACATCATCACATTCTCTTACAATTACATCATCACATTCTCTCTCTCTTACAATTCACAGTACACCATTACATTCTCTTACAATTACATCATCACATTTTCTCTCTTACAATTACATCATCACATTCTCTTACAATTACATCATCACATTCTCTCTCCTACAATTACATCATCACATTCTCTTACAATTACATCATCACATTCTCTTACAATTACATCATCACATTCTCTTACAATTACATCATCACATTCTCTCTCAGGACTACAATTACATCATCACATCACATTCTCTCTCTTACAATTACATCATCATATTCTCTTACATTTCAGAGGGTCGGACCAGCTGCAGATTCTCTTCATTTGAAGTGGAGGTGTGGCTCAGACATGCCATTTGATCTGAGTGGGCGTGTCCAGTCAGTGATTGTGCAAGACATGCTGTATGTGGGCGGAGGACGTGCTAATTTTGTTGACTGTGAATATTTAGTGATGGCTTACGAGGTCCAGACTGCCAAGTGGTACACACTAACTTATCACACTCACAGACGCTTTGCTATGGTTGCCACTGACAACCAACTAGTATTAGTCGGAGGATGTAACAACGAATATGAAGATAACAACACATTGGGAGTGTGGAACATTGCGAGCAGACAATGGACACACCCATATCCACCTATGCCCACCCCACGCTCGGATGCTTCTGCAGTGGCTTACAAACAATGGCTGGTGGTAGCTGGCGGGACTGCTCACAGGTGCTGTGTCTCTGCCGTAGAGGTGTTGGATGTCGGCAGCAAGCAGTGGAACAGCACGCTATCAACACCCACACCGTGGACTGGCATGAAGTCCACTCTAGTTGGAGATGTGTGGTACTTCATGGGAGGTTACATTGAAAACAGGGGCAACACTGACAAGGTGTACAGCATCTCTTTAAAATCCCTCTTATCTCAGGGAAACTCGACCATCGATGGACCTCATCACACCTGGAAGGTTGTGTCTGGACTGGGACTGACGATTTCCTCTCCACTCTGCATTGGCAGGTTTTTGCTCGCAGTCGGAGGGATGGGAGTGAAGAACAGTAACAGTGTGGCCAGTATTCATCGGTACCTTACCGAGACTGATGAGTGGGTCCGAGCAGGAGAATTGCCATCTGCACTATATAACTGCACCTGTACTATGACCTCAGATGGAGAAGTGTTGATAGCAGGTGGTTATTGCAACACAGCTGTCCAGCGGCTGGTGTCAGTCTCGAGGATTGTGTATATTGGCAGCTTGATATGAGTTTTATACTTGTAATGCTCAGTATATACAAGAACTGTTCACAACTGCATCTGAATAATGTGATCTCCATGTATGTAAGTAAATTCATGATAGACATCCACATAGCATTGGGAGGAGCTAGAAGTGCATTATCATTAGTGGTTCCTTTACCTTGTATAATTAACAAAGTTGGTGTTCACCAGGCACACGGGTCTGCAAGACTTGCGTATCTGCTGCATGGTCTTCCAGCCAGCGATCCCTGGTGTCTCGCCTTCCCTGCCACACCCCTGGCCAAGCGTTGCTATGATGGGAAGACCATGCACTTAGGAGTGCCGAAGAATTGCACCCTTAATACTCTAATTAGCACCAATGGGTTGTGGGATGGACCAACAATTGTCGGGCCACAAAATGGTGGTTGCCAACCCTCCCTTGTTGCCCATGGCGCAAGTATGTACCTGCATAGACCACAAAGTTGTAATAGTCACAACAAACTCAGTTGACATAGCTAATGCACTTTCTCAATAATTGTTTGTATATAATGATTTGTCCCCTCCACTCCCCCCTCTTTGAGCAGCCGACACTCGGAGCATTAGCAACTATTATATGTACTGTTGATGAGACTTATTAGTGTTAGCAGCTATTAGCAACTATTATATGTACTGTTGATGAGACTTATTAGTGTTAGCAGCTGACACACTAGCTATTAGCAACTATTATATGTACTGTTGATGAGACTTATTAGCAGCTGACACTGAGCTATATATTAGCAACTGTTATATGTACTGTTGATGAGACTTATTAGTGTTAGCAGCTGACACAAGCAACTATTATATGTACTGTTGATGAGACTTATTAGTGTTAGCAGCTGACATTATTAGCAACTATTATATGTACTGTTTTTTTTTGTTATTTTTTTATATATAAAAATTCATGAAAATACATTCCAAATAGCATAGTCTGCTAGTGTTAAGGTACCCTGGTTATGATGACAAGAACAAAGGTGCAATGTAGTGTTTGAAAGTGATGAGTGAATGGGTCTCTAGGGCTTCCTGAGGTAAGTTGTTTCATAAGGTGACAGACCAAGGTACAAAAGAAAACTTGAATGCCTGCGTCTTAGCATATGGTTGATTCAACAGTGGTATTGGTCCTGGGGTATTCTGCCTATTCAGTTTGACAATGAATACATCTTGAGGAAATAGCAGCTGGCCTTTCATAATTTTGAATACCATACATAACTTCAGAAATATTCTGCGATACTCAAGAGAAGGGCTTCCAATTTTGATTTAATATATAGTTCCTGATAATTGCAGGCCCACTGTTTCGTACACATCTTGAGAGCAAACTTTTGGACTTTCTCAAGTTTCGCAACATCTCCGATGCGGTATGGGTCCCAAACAGGAGCAGTATATTCCAGATGAGGACATACTAGGACATTGTACATCTCTAGCATGCTGGTGGCATCTATACGATTATAGAAACTCCTATATAATAGGCCAATTAGTTTCCTAGTCTTAGCAGCACTAATACCGTCTATATATATGTGCAGACCAAGCTAGTTCTAAAGAGAGCCAGCACAGCAAGGTATTTGACTTGGTCCAGAGTTGTACCATTTAGAACAAGTTTGGAAGGCTGTACTGGTTTCTTTTTTCTTGATATCATCATGGTCTTACACTTTGTGGGAAAGATTATTACAACAGGCCCAGTAGTTGATATGGTCAATGTCCATTTGTAGACTCGAGAAGTCGTTAATTGTTCTGATTGGTTTGTAAAGCAGCATGTCATCAACTTAGAGATTTAAGGTGCTTCCAGCAGAGAGAATAATGTCTGTTACATCATCCATATAGATTAAAAAGAGTAATGGGCCCAATACTGAACCCTGTGGAACACCAGATAGTATCATGACATCCCGTGATGATGCACCACCCACCACGTGTTGCTTCCTGTTACATAAGTAACTCCTTATCCAGGCTGTTGTGAGACTGTCCCAACCACAGTCTGTCAGGAGTGGCTGATGAGGAATCGAGTCAAATGCTTTTGTTAAATTAAAAAATATGGTGCATCCCTCCTGACCATATTCCAACATCGTAAGCCAATCATGTGTAACTGACAGTAAAGCAGTAACTGTTGATTTTCCATGTTGGAAACCCCATTGCTTGTCAGGTAGTGGTGTAACACTTCCAACTGGTTAGTGATAGACTGATGTGTATAGCGCTCGAGCATCTTGCTAACTACTGACAAAAGTGAGATGGGTCGATAATTGGAGCACTCATTTCCCTTGTTGGATTTGGGGATCGGAACAACAGAGGATGTTTTCCAACATTGTGGGAAGCACCCCTGAGTAATATATAAGTTGGTAAGAGATGTTGATGAGACTTATTAGCATTAGCAGCTGACACTAGCTATTAGCATTATATTGCAACTATTATATGTACTGTTGATGAGACTTATTAGCATTAGCATTATATTGCAACTATTATATGTACTGTTGATGAGATTTATTAGTGTTAGCAGCTGACACTCTGAGCTATTAGCAACTATTATATGTACTGTTGATGAGACTTATTAGTGTTAGCAGCTGACACTAGCTATTAGCATTATATTGCAACTATTATATGTACTGTTGATGAGACTTATTAGTGTTAGCAGCTGACACTAGCTATTAGCATTATATTGCAACTATTATATGTACTGTTGATGAGACTTATTAGTGTTAGCAGCTGACACTAGCTATTAGCATTATATTGCAACTATTATATGTACTGTTGATGAGACTTATTAGCATTAGCAGCTGACACTGAGCTATTAGCATTATATTGCAACTATTATATGTACTGTTGATGAGACTTATTAGTGTTAGTGTCACATTGCAGATTATGTGACAGCCTGACTGGCTCAACAGTGTCAAGATTAAATTGTATCTACTAGAATCTTCTCACTCTATTTCTGTGAGATGCTCGAGCCATCATCTCATTACTGATGGAGGCTAGGAAACATCGACCGAGTCAATCCAAGGAGAAATTAAACAACCTTGTTCCTACCCTGCCCGCCCTCCACAATGGAGGTAAAGGATCGCTTATGCGGGAGCAAATAAGTCGTTAATACTAGACGAGATGAATAATTTTGTCACCTACCCTTATTAGAATAGGCTTGCTGTTGTTTAGGTAACTGCCTGTAAGTAGCTAACTACTTGCCGAGTTTTAGCTTATGCAAGGATGATTCACTTGCATTTGCAATGTGTTTGCCGTGGAATTTAATGAGTATGTTGGACTTAATGGGCATCTGAGCTTAGCTATGAGAGGCTATAAGCTTATTTCTATAGCTATTATCTAGATATTTAGTAGCTAAGCCTGTTTCGCGAGCTAGCTAGCTCTATTGTGGTCTCCAAGGGACTAAAGCTAATAATTTAATCTTAGTATTGCGGCATTTGCTGCTCCCTAGACCACACATGCACAGCTGTGTGACACAGTGTGACACGAACAGAACAGCTAATAGTTACGCTTCAAGGTGGGGGTAGGGGAGGGGACCAAAGATCATTCCTCAGCTCACTATATATACAACAGTTCCGTTCTCCTCTGCCACCACTTCCTTACCCAATACATAACACACTCGCCCACCTCCTCCATCACTGCATCACTTACTCCCTCCACACCTTTCCATCCTTACCCACTTCTTCATCCAGCCACTGTCCTGCCCCCACAATTCTGCGCACCTCATCCACCAGTCCCAGCCAATCCCCCTCAAATTCCCTGCACATCACCAAGCAATGTTCCACACTCTCCCTCCTCCACTATCACACATGATACATCTCTCATCCCTAATTATTCTCTTCTAGCAACCCAGCTGACGGTCCTCAGTCCAAATTGCAACCTCACACCTTCTGCATGGACCTCACATACCTCTCCACCCTGGCACCATTCTTTACCAATTTATAAAACTTGAGCGTACTCTTGCCGTTCACTTCCTCCTCCCAGTCCTTCTCATTTCTTTATCTTTTCCTTCCACTTGCGTATATACTGACCCAACCTCCTCATTGTTTGGATATTTCCTCCTCACACTCTTCACCATCCAGTTCCTCCATCTTCTCTTAGTCTATTTACAATTACTTTCCATCTGCTCTTCTTACCAAACAAAACCTTCATCTCCTCCCTCCTCTCCTCCAGCTTCCTCCACCCCATCATATCTCCCCGCATTACCACTCCTGCTACTGTATTACTTGCCCCCAGCAACTCCTACCCACTCTCATCTGTGCTGACTCCTACTCCTGCAAGCATTCCGTCCTCCTGTCCACCACTCTTTGACTGCATACTCCATATTAGATCTCACTAGAACCTCCCACATCATCCTTTCTCTATCTACTTCCACCTTCCCATTCACTCTACTCATATGCCACCTGCCAAACCCACTCTTCTGCCTTCTTCTCTAACTGAACATTACCCCTTAGCTTCCTATCAAACCAAATCACAAATACTTCTACCTCTTCCCAATAGCTCCTCCAGTGCACTCCTGCCCCCTCTTTCCCTGCTGCCATGACCTTGCTCTTACCATTAACACATATGCCTGTACCATATCCAACATAGCTTGCAGCTCCACTGCTGAGTCCACATCTTTAAATTATCTGCACACAAAGTGCACCACAGCAAGAGCCTTCCACCTTTAACCCCTGGCTTAGCTCTCTCCAACTCCTCCGCTAATCTCATCAAATAGATAATATAGAAAAGAAGTGGACACAAACGGCATCCCTGCTGTCTAAAGCCTATTCTCTACAGCGAACCACCTTGACCTCCTTCCTCTCAGTACCACCATTAGTCTCCATCTCACCATACAATCCTCACAAATTTCTTGTTGACACCATAGTGCCTCAACTTGTTAACAACTTGACAAAGATTTGCTCACTTCCTTCAAGTCCAAGATGTGCCTTCTCATCATAGGATGGATCCTAAACTTCATGGGCAAAGAAACTGTCATCTCTGATCAAGTAAGAATGTTTTGGATGTTATATGATAATACAACATTCAAAGCTACGAGTCTTTTTTACTCTTCGTTGTTGCTGGTAGGCTTGTCTTGTAGGTAAGTTGGACCTCTAGGCCTGATGACGTTAGCTAGTCATCTAGGCCTGACGATGTTAGCTGGGACCTCTCATCATCTAGGCCTGATGATGTTAGCTGGGACCTCTCATCATCTAGGCCTGATGATGTTAGCTGGGACCTCTCATCATCTAGGCCTGATGTTAGCTGGGACCTCTCATCATCTAGGCCTGATGATGTTAGCTGGGACCTCTCATCATCTAGGCCTGATGACGTTAGCTGGGACCTCTCATCATCTAGGCCTGATGGTGCTAGCTGGGACCTATCATCGTCTAGGCCTGATGACGTTAGCTGGGACCTCTCATCATCTGGGCCTGATGATGTTAGCTGGGACCTCTCATCATCTAGGCCTGATGACGTTAGCTGGGACCTCTCATCATCTAGGCCTGATGATGTTAGCTGGACCTCTCATCATCTAGGCCTGATGACGTTAGCTGGGACCTCTCATCATCTAGGCCTGATGATGTTAGCTGGGACCTCTCATCATCTAGGCCTGATGACATTAGCTGGGACCTCTCATCATCTAGGCCTGATGATGTTAGCTGGGACCTCTCATCATCTAGGACTGATGACGTTAGCTGGACCTCTCATCATCTAGGCCTGATGATGTTAGCTGGGACCTCTCATCATCTAGGCCTGATGACGTTATCTGGGACCTCTCATCATCTAGGCCTGATGATGTTAGCTGGGACCTCTCATCATCTAGGCCTGATGATGTTAGGAGGAATGATGGGGAGTGTTTCTGTGCAGAGTAGATAGTTAATGAGATGCTACATACTTAACAGTGATTACATCACAGCAATAAGGTGCAGCAGCACTAGTGAGTGTCCTGGCCAATAAGTCACACTGTAGAAGCGTTTTGCTCTGCCCTCTATTTTTCTTGCCTACTGCCTCAGGGTCTGTATCTGAATGTGAGAAACTCTCTGCTGCTAGCTGTGCCACACCTTGAGGTGTCAATATCAGTGACAAGTCTCACCTTTGACAATGCATTAGTGTTGAAGAGCTGCACACGCAGTCAGTGGAATTGTACGTCGCTCTCAGAACATAACAAAAGTCTCTAGATAAATCACCAGATCATCATCAGCAAATGAAAGAGAAGAGGAGATAAGAGAACTCAAGGGATGGAGAGGAGCTAAACCATCCACGCTATACAGGGCAGCAAGATGGCATACGTACACATCCAAGACTACTGAAGACTTGTGGTTGTTTTTCACGAAGCTGGCTTAATTGTGAGCACCAATCTCTTGACATTAGCTGTCAGAGGCAAAGCCAATAACATTCCTCCAGGGAATGCTGCGTGTATCAACTTCTGCAGCAGCACTATTACACACAGGCACTGAACAATTGGGTGACCACTTTCACAATTCTTTATCACAATATCCATCCTTGCAAAGTAGTTTTTGTCCCACTGGTCATTGCCTCATCACACAATATAGTGAAGGGACTAGTTTCACACTCTTGAATTACTTATGCATTACTTGCCTGATGCTAAAGCTTGCTGGACTAGGGTTGTTGGTGCTAAAGCTTGCTGGACCAGGGCTGTGGCTGTGGCTGGTGCTAAAGCTTGCTGAGGGCTGTGGCTGGTGCTAAAGCGTGCTGGACCAGGGCTGGTGTTGGTGCTAAAGCTTGCTGGACCAGGGCTGTGGCTGGTGCTAAAGCTTGCTGGACCAGGGCTGTGGCTGGTGCTGGTGCTAAAGCTTGCTGGACCAGGGCTGTGGCTGGTGCTAAAGCTTGCTGGACCAGGGCTGTGGCTGGTGCTAAAGCTTGCTGGACCAGGGCTGTGGCTGGTGCTAAAGCATGCTGGACCAGGGCTGTGGCTGGTGCTAAAGCGTGCTGGACCAGGGCTGTTGCTGTTGTTCTTCCTGTAAAGCACTCTCACTGTCTGGGGACATTACTTTACAAAGTTTTGTGAAGTGACCAGCAGTCAGAAAAGCATTATTATGCTCACCTATATTAAATGTCATACAATATAGTTCTGCCTGTTAGTTACTTGATCCTCCAACTCTTTACTAAATAGTATCGTAGAAGACAGAGCCTTCGTAGTTTTCTCAAAATCTTTGGGGTTTTTTTTTGTTTGTTTTTTGTGTGCTTTCAAAGTGTTTGATATCATTAACCCCTCCACTACATGCAGAATATTCTTCACACAAACAAAATGTGCAGTGGACTAAATTAGACCCCTTCTGCTCTTCATCAAATTATAACCTTTCCACTCTGGTGCCATCTACTTGCTCTTTTGTGCTTCTTGGATTTAGGAGTAGGAGCTGCACTTGATACTGTTTTATAGCACTACAGCAGCAGGCAGTGATAGGTAAGGTGTGGCCTGTGCCTACTTCATGGAAGTGTCGTGCTCTTCAACCTCAGATCCATGGACTATCACTGCCAGACGATGACAAAAACTGCCGAGTGCTGCACAGCAATTCACGAGATTGACCTATTTCATGGACAAAACAGGCACTTTCAAGGACTCAGACACTAATCCAAAACAGTTGGCAAGTATGAAAAGGGAACACAAAACTAGCAACAGAAACTCAACTGCTTTACGCGATTTAATTTTTTATACCGCCATCTTTCCCTGGCCCATAGAGCACCTGTCCCTGGCCCATAGAGCACAATGCAAATTTTATTGAATTTTTCATTTGATCTACGGCACTTTGGCAGAATTAGCACAGAGTTATGGAGAGTTATAAATTTTTGGTGGCAGGCACTAGAAGATGAATAAAAGGGACGACAACACAATACCTGGGGCTTGGAAAGTTTTCTCAAATAGAGCACAAAATATACATGGAATGTAACATTCTTAGGAAAAGGAACTGCTGATGAATAATGCTTTTTTTAGAGGGCCATACATCACCTTGT
The DNA here is from genome assembly GCA_028752905.1 of Cladorhizidae sp. MBARI D1340-BT2. Taxonomy (NCBI): domain Eukaryota; kingdom Metazoa; phylum Porifera; class Demospongiae; order Poecilosclerida; family Cladorhizidae; species Cladorhizidae sp. MBARI D1340-BT2. The sequence continues at coordinate 783,426 of JAQNBH010000012.1, forward strand.
CAAGCTGTGGGACCGAGTATGCAGGTGAGACATTAATTCTTGACATCCTTTACACACGCCCTCATTCTTGACATCCTTCATACACTCCCTCATTCTTGACATCCTTCATACACGCCCTCATTCTTGACATCCTTCACACACGCCCTCATTCTTGACATCCTTCATACATGCCCTCATTCTTGACATTCTTCACACACGCCCTCATTCTTGACATCCTTCACACATGCCCTCATTCTTGATATCCTTCATACATGCCCTCATTCTTGACATTCTTCATACACTCCCTCATTCTTGACGTCCTTCATACACGCCCTCATTCTTGACATCCTTCATACATGCCCTCATTCTTGACATCCTTCATACATCATACACACCCTCATTCTTGACATCCTTCATACACTTCCTCATTCTTGACATCCTTCATACACGCCCTCATTCTTGACATCCTTCATACACGCCCTCATTCTTGACATCCTTCATACATACCCTCATTCTTGACATCCTTCATACATCATACACACCCTCATTCTTGACATCCTTCATACATGCCCTCATTCTTGACATCCTTCATACATCATACACTCCCTCATTCTTGACATCCTTCATACACACCCTCATTCTTGACATCCTTCATACACTCCCTCATTCTTGACATCCTTCATACACGCCCTCATTCTTGACATCCTTCATACACACCCTCATTCTTGACATCCTTCATACACGCCCTCATTCTTGACATCCTTCATACACGCCCTCATTCTTGACATCCTTCATACACGCCCTCATTCTTGACATCCTTCACACACGCCCTCATTCTTGACATCCTTCATACATGCCCTCATTCTTGACATCCTTCATACACGCCCTCATTCTTGACATCCTTCATACACGCCCTCATTCTTGACATCCTTCATACACGCCCTCATTCTTGACATCCTTCACACACGCCCTCATTCTTGACATCCTTCATACACGCCCTCATTCTTGACATCCTTCATACACGCCCTCATTCTTGACATCCTTCATACACGCCCTCATTCTTGACATCCTTCATACATGCCCTCATTCTTGACATCCTTCATTGCTTGTACCAGGTTGGAATCACTCCACTGCTTCCTTTGTGAGATTTCTTTCCTTTAGCAGGTAGGCATGGTTACAATAAAGTGGGCATGGTTAAACAATAATAGCAGTGCTTCCAGCAAGCTAGCTATTCCAGCAAGCTAGCTAACATAGCTAGAAAAAAATCCAGCAGCTGGTGGAAACACAAGATTGATAGCATAAGAATAGGCTCACTTACAGACAGAAAATCCATGGCCAGCTAGAGGGCCCTCCTGGCATCAACTTCTGGACCACGTGTCTTGTGGCTCTAACCTTCCATCAACAACCATCCCTTTTATTCTCTAGCTAAATAACTACCATGTCAAGCAGATTGAGAAAAAAAGGCCCAAACTGCAATGTGGCGATATCTCATGCACACTATTTTCAGTGTTTTTGCAATGTGGCCATAAGAGGCCGTGCACACTCCCTACATCTCTAGTGCAAAACAAGAGCAAGAAGTTAATGTGAAGTTTTGGCTGGCATCACTTTTGTGTCTGTGCATTCAGCCATCAAGATGTAGAGCTGCAGTTAGACATTTGCTGCAGTGACAAGAGTTACACTCTAGGTCATGACAAATCTTGCAGAGACCCTCTGTGGCTACTCCGCTGGGATGCTGCAGTGCTGGCTACTCCGCTGAGATGCTGCAGTGCTGGCTACTCCGCTGAGATGCTGCAGTGGTGACTACTCTGCTGGGATGCTGCAGTGGTGACTACTCTGCTGAGATGCTGCAGTGCTGGCTACTCCGCTGGGAAAGCTGCAGTGCTGGCTACTCTGCTAAGTGCAGTGGTTAGGGTGAAGACATTTCCATACAGATATCTTGGGAGGGGTGTGTTCACTCGTTGACTATCTCCATAATAATTTTATGTCCAACATAATTATAGAGCTCCAGAATATGACACCTCTACTCCAGAACAGTAGGCGTGTCTCTACTGCGAAGCTCCCCAGTTAATCGCGCCACAATTGCGCCACAATTGGTAATTTATATGCATTCTCCTGTATCCTTGTTGTCTTCTACTTGATGCACCATCCAATGCCATAGCCATCCAGGGCACTTCAATGTGACAGTCCTCACCTATTCATCCCTCGAGACATTGCAGAAATGCTCTGTCCAGTTGCAATTCCAACGCTTAGTAGTCAGACACCACAGACAGACAAGACACACCACACTGGATCTACATCACGTGACGCCACACTGGATCTACATCACGTGACGCCACACTGGATCTACATCACGTGACGCCACACTGGATCTACATCACGTGATGCCACACTGGATCTACAGCACGTGATGCCACACTGGATCTACATCATGTGACAGGGGAGGGCCAATTCAAGTGTGACTGATTCTCAAACTTTGAAAATGAATGTGTAGGGTTAAAAACATGAAAAAAAGTAAATTGAAACACACACACACACACACATACATACTTTAAAAACACAAAATGTTCTAGACGGTGTTATAGGCTTCTTATATGATGATGTCATAGGTCATCATCTGTCCCAAACTGGAAGGTGGGGTTCTCCATGTTACCAGAAGCGCTCTCCTTCATCTTCATCACCACCTACACAACATGCGCAATGATACACAAGAACCTCTCTCTCTCTGTGTGTGTGTGTGTGTCTGTGTGGGTGTAGAAGGGTAGAACTGGTCCGGCAAGACCCAGCAAATGCAGGACCTAAGTTTCAATAACCTCTAGGTTTCCAAGCAACTTTAGGGAAACCAGAATAGGTCCCAGACCTGGCAACTGCTGAACCAAAATTAAGTATTTAGTTAATCAATAACCTATTTTAAAGGACGACAAACAGAATAAAAAAGGACGCAGCCATTATATACAAAAGTATTTTTAACCCCAGGCGCTGAGATGGAACTATTTTACTCGCATATTCAAGAAGAAAGTTGCAGTACTTCAGGCTCTCATTCTAAGGCTGGATTTAAGTTCTAAATAATCATAGGAACTCCATTGTTACTGGAACACAACCTGACCTCTCTGGACAAGTCGTTTCTCAATCTTTGGCTCTGGCACTTCTGAGCTGAATAACTTTGTCACCCACTATGTCTTGGACTGGCTTGGCTACAAACTTTGTTCAGGTAACTGCCTAATATGTAGCTAACTACTTGCAAAGTTTTAGCCTATAGCTAATGGCAGCATTTATGTTGAACTGTTTGCATTGGAAGCTAATGAATATGTTTGACTTCATGGGCTTCTGAGCATGGATATGAGTCTATAAAGCTTACTTCTGGAAGTACTTGGCTAATTATTTAACTAAATAGGTACTTGATGATATTTAGTCGTTTCTAGGTATATTGTTCGTCTCCAGAGTGCCTATAAGTAACTACAAAAAAAATGCTCACTTTCTTAAATAAGTCCATTGCCCATCCTAAGATATATAGAAGATGATCCTAAACTTCATGGGAAATAGAGAAACTGGCAGTTCGGATCAAGTAAGAATGTTTTGGATGTTAGATAATTTCTATAACACAGCGTTCAAAGCCACGAGTCTCTATCACTTTCCATTGTTTCTTGCAGGTAGGCTAGACCCATAGCACCATAGCATAGGTCAGTACCCCACCACCACCCAGGTCAGTACCCCACCACCACCCAAGCCTGGCCTGGCATAATTGAAATAATATGTATTTGTAGTAATTGACAAGTGTCTTGTTTTACTGGTTCAGGGTGAGATACGGGTTATCTGGGTGAGATACGGGTTATCTGGGTGAGATACGGGTTATCTGGGTGAGATACGGGTTATCTGGGTGAGATACGGGTTATCTGGGTGAGATACGGGTTATCTGGATGAGATACGGGTTATCTGGGTGAGATACGGGTGATCTGGGTGAGATACGGGTTATCTGGGTGAGATACGGGTGAGATACGGGTTATCTGGGTGAGATACGGGTTATCTGGGTGAGATACGGGTTATCTGGGTGAGATACGGGTTATCTGGGTGAGATATGGGTGAGATACGGGTTATCTGGGTGAGATACGGGTTATCTGGGTGAGATACGGGTTATCTGGGTGAGATACGGGTTATCTGGGTGAGATACGGGTGATCTGGGTGAGATACGGGTGATCTGGGTGAGATACGGGTGATCTGGGTGAGATACGGGTGATCTGGGTGAGATACGGGTTATCTGGGTGAGATACGGGTGATCTGGGTGAGATACGGGTTATCTGGGTGAGATACGGGTTATCTGGGTGAGATACGGGTGAGATACGGGTTATCTGGGTGAGATACGGGTTATCTGGGTGAGATACGGGTTATCTGGGTGAGATACGGGTTATCTGGTTGAGATACGGGTTATCTGCGTGAGATACGGGTTATCTGCGTGAGATACGGGTTATCTGGGTGAGATACGGGTATCTGGGTGAGATACGGGTTATCTGGGTGAGATACGGGTTATCTGCGTGAGATACGGGATATCTCTAGTTTCGGAGCTCGAACACGGCTTGGTACATGTATGCCTCACCTTGTTACGAGCTCCTTAATGGGAAATATCCGTGGGTGAGATACGGGTTATCTGGGTGAGATACGGGTTATCTGCGTGAGATACGGGTTATCTCTAGTTTCGGAGCTCGAACACGGCTTGGTACATGTATGCCTCACCTTGTTACGAGCTCCTTAATGGGAAATATCCGTATCCCCCCCAACCATGGACTGCATTGCCTTGTACACACACATACATACCTTGTATGGTTTAGCCTTAGCCGGTCTTGCTGACTGATCTTTCTCACCAGACGACACTTCCCTTTATATACAAACAACAACAACACACTATATATAGCAACAGAACAAGTTGTGGAGTGCACTGTACAGTAATGCTAGCCAGTCACTTTAGCCGAGATCATGTAGGCAGTTGGCAGCTCACTGGAGATATGATCTGTAATGGCTCACCTTTATGATAGTCACCCTCCCTCGCTCACAGTTTTAGGGGGAACATTTGTCCCTCCCCCTTAAATGGAAGTTTTACTTATTAAGGTTTGTCATGAATATATTCATGAATAGGTTGTAAAGTTCTGGGAAGTACTCTGTAAAAACCATAATTTATAGCAGACACCGTTCCAGCAGTGTTAATAGTAGTCTGTAGCCCATAGTTGGATCTGGAGCAGCTGGGCAGCTGCTTCCTATTCAGACTGGGCAGCTGTTCCTATTCAGACTGGGCAGCCATAGCTGTGCTTCTATTGGATTTCTGCCAGGCCCCTTTACAATTGGGCATGTGTATACGCAGAATGGGCACTTAATACAAAATATTTAAATTTCCAGATGTCCGAGTTTGTGCGATATAGCGCTTGTGGGCTCTAATCGGCTTTTAGGGTATCTCATTATTCCTGATGGAGGCAGGAGTATCTAGTCATTATTCCTGATGAAGGCTAGAGCATCTAGTCATTATTCCTGATGAAGGCTAGAGCATCTAGTCATTATTCCTGATGAAGACTGGGGCATCTAGTCATTATTCCTGATGGAGGCTAGAGCATCTAGTTATTATTCCTGATGCAGGCTAGAGCATCTAGTCATTATTCCTGATGAAGACTGGGGCATCTAGTCATTATTCCTGATGGAGGCTAGAGCATCTAGTCATTATTCCTGATGAAGGCTAGAGCATCTAGTCATTATTCCTGATGAAGGCTAGAGCATCTAGTCATTATTCCTGATGAAGGCTAGAGCATCTAGTCATTATTCCTGATGAAGGCTAGAGCATCTAGTCATTATTCCTGATGAAGGCTAGAGCATCTAGTCATTATTCCTGATGAAGGCTAGAGCATCTAGTCATTATTCCTGATGAAGGCTAGAGCATCTAGTCATTATTCCTGATGAAGGCTAGAGCATCTAGTCATTATTCCTGATGAAGACTGGGGCATCTAGTCATTATTCCTGATGGAGGCTAGAGCATCTAGTTATTATTCCTGATGCAGGCTAGAGCATCTAGTCATTATTCCTGATGAAGGCTAGAGCATCTAGTCATTATTCCTGATGAAGGCTAGAGCATCTAGTCGAAACGTCGACACCGTAGCTCAGCTCACAGGCCGCTTGACTGGATACTAGATTAGCTCATGGAATCCACAAAGCTGACCGGGTGCTCGACATCCACTCCCTGTGTGTCCAAGCCACTCAACATCACTCCCTGTGTGTGTCCATGCCACTCAACATCACTCCCTGTGTGTGTCCATGCCACTCAACATCACTCCCTGTGTGTGCCCATGCCACTCAACATCACTCCCTGTGTGTGCCCATGCCACTCAACATCACTCCCTGTGTGTGTCCATGCCACTCAACATCACTCCCTGTGTGTGCCCATGCCACTCAACATCACTCCCTGTGTGTGTCCATGCCACTCAACATCACTCCCTGTGTGTGTCCATGCCACTCAACATCACTCCCTGTGTGTGTCCATGCCACTCAACATCACTCCCTGTGTGTGTCCATGCCACTCAACATCACTCCCTGTGTGTGTCCATGCCACTCAACATCACTCCCTGTGTGTGTCTATGCCACTCAACATCACTCCCTGTGTGTGCCCATGCCACTCAACATCACTCCCTGTGTGTGTCCATGCCACTCAACATCACTCCCTGTGTGTGTCCATGCCACTCAACATCACTCCCTGTGTGTGTCCATGCCACTCAACATCACTCCCTGTGTGTTCCCATGCCACTCAACATCACTCCCTGTGTGTGCCCATGCCACTCGACATCACTCCCTGTGTGCCCATGCCACTCAACATCACTCCCTGTGTGTGTCCATGCCACTCAACATCACTCCCTGTGTGTGTCCATGCCACTCAACATCACTCCCTGTGTGTGTCTATGCCACTCAACATCACTCCCTGTGTGTTCCCATGCCACTCAACATCACTCCCTGTGTGTGTCCATGCCACTCAACATCACTCCCTGTGTGTGCCCATGCCACTCAACATCACTCCCTGTGTGTGTCCATGCCACTCAACATCACTCCCTGTGTGCCCATTCCACTCAACATCACTCCCTGTGTGTGTCCATGCCACTTTACATCACTCCCTGTGTGTGTCCATGCCACTCAACATCACTCCCTGTGTGTGTCCATGCCACTCAACATCACTCCCTGTGTGTCCATGCCACTCAACATCACTCCCTGTGTGTGTCCATGCCACTCAACATCACTCCCTGTGTGTCCAAGCCACTCAACATCACTCCCTGTGTGTGTCCATGCCACTCAACATCACTCCCTGTGTGCCCATGCCACTCAACATTACTCCCTGTGTGTGTCCATGCCACTCAACATCACTCCCTGTGTGTGTCCATGCCACTCAACATCACTCCCTGTGTGTGCCCATGCCACTCAACATTACTCCCTATGGTGCTTGCTTTTTTTGTGTTGAGTTGTTGCCAGTCTGAGCATGTAACGAGTCTTTCTTGGTGTCAGAAATGGGTGGCGTATCCTGTGATATGGGTGTGGCCTGAGAGGCAATGCTGGCGTGATCACCTTCACCCTCCTCCCTCTTCTCTGGTTTGATCTGGGGACGCTCTTTGAAGATCACCTGAGGAAGCTCTTGTAACTCTCGCTGGATACCCTGGAAGAAGACGGTCAGTACAAATATGACCAACCACACCTTACCATACAGGTCACACCCATCACAACTGGCATTTCTACTGAGCACACTCTGCACATGTTAGTACTCACCACCTCGCTTGGCCTCCTGACATCCTGCTTGTTGCGTATCCGTACCAACTCATCCACAATGATGTGCAGGCAGTTCGAGAGGAAGATAGAGTGAGGGCCTTGCATGGTGACAGAGATGAACTGGCCCGGGCCTTCCTGGTAGAAAAACTTCAGCCACGCCACCTTCCAGGACTGGCCCGGAACATTCCACTGCAAATATGCAAACACTCAGTCATTACAACACTCACTGGACCAACACCACACTGGGCGGAGGTAGGTTGAAGTAGGTTGGCAATAGCTCTATGGGGACACACACTGGACCAACACCACACTGGGTGGAGGTAGGTTGAAGTAGGTTGGCCATAGCTCTATGGGGACACACACTGGACCAACATCACACTGGGTGGAGGCAGGTTGAAGTAGGTTGACAATAGCTCTATGTGGACACACACTGGACCAACACCACACTGGGTGGAGGCAGGTTGAAGTAGGTTGACAATAGCTCTATGTGGACACACACTGGACCAACACCACACTGGGTGGAGGTAGGTTGAAGTAGGTTGACAATAGTTCTATGGGGACACACACTGGACCAACACCACACTGGGTTGAGGCAGGTTGAAGTAGGTTGACAATAGCTCTATGGGGACACACAGTGGACCAACACTACACTGGGTGGAGGCAGGTTGGAGTAGGTTGGCAATAGCTCTATGGGGACACACACTGGACCAACACCACACTGGGTGGAGGCAGGTTGAAGTAGGTTGACAATAGTTCTATGGGGACACACACTGGACCTACACCACACTGGGTGAGGCAGGTTGAAGTAGGTTGAAAATAGCTCTATGGGGACACACACTGGACCAACACCACACTGGGTGGAGGCAGGTTGAAGTAGGTTGAAAATAGGTCTATGGGGACACACACTGGACCAACACCACACTGGGTGGAGGCAAGTTGAAGTAGGTTGACAATAGCTCTATGGGGACACACACTGGACCAACACCACACTGGGTGGAGGCAGGTTGAAGTAGGTTGAAAATAGCTCTATGGCGACACACACTGGACCAAAACTACACTGGGTGGAGGCAGGTTGGAGTAGGCTGACAATAGCTCTATGGTGACACACACTGGACCAATACCACACTGGGTGGAGGCAGGTTGAAGTAGGCTGACAATAGCTCTATGTGGACACACACTGGACCAACACCACACTGGGTGGAGGCAGGTTGAAGTAGGCTGACAATAGCTCTATGTGGACACACACTGGACCAACACCACACTGGGTAGAGGCAGGTTGGTATAGTTTGACAATAGCTCTATGGGGACACACACTGGACCAATTCTACACTGGGTGGAGGCAGGTATAAATCTATGAGGACACTCACTGGACCAACATATATTTACCTTTCCTCCAACCTTCCAGCTCTTAATTCTTTTGAGCGAGTAAGTGAAGATTTTCTTGAGATCACCTTCACAATCTCCATTAACGCAGGTGGCCGCACCATCAGTAGTGGAGCGTGACATGTAGGTCACCAACTCCAGCTTCCCCACTCGCACACTCACTATACCACAAGAACATAAAAGCTCCAATTATATAATTATGCATCATTCTAATTGTGTCATTCTAAATTATGCATCATTCTAATTATGTGTCATTCTAAATTATGCATCATTCTAATTATGAGTCATTCTAAATTATGCATCTTCTAATTATGCGTTATTATAATTTTGTGTCCAAATCCATTTCTTTCTAAGTTCAATTTCTAACGATGCATCTTGGATGATGTTGATAATTCCATTTTTGGGTTTCATTCATCTACTGTAACTCTCTGTTCCAACTCGACCATCACATGTGTGGCTATTGCTGCAGGAGTGTTGTTCTAACGCCACCATCACAGATGTGGCCATGTAGCTAACCAGAATATACAATTATATACACATGTAGCTAACTATACACACACAGAATATATAATTATATACACATGTAGCTAACTACACACACACAGAATATATAATTATATACACATGTAGCTAACTATACACACACAGAATATATAATTATATACACATGTAGCTAACTACACACACACAGAATATATAATTATATACACATGTAGCTAACTACACACACACAGAATATATAATTATATACACATGTAGCTAACTACACACACACAGAATATATAATTATATACACATGTAGCTAACTACACACACACAGAATATATAATTATATACACATGTAGCTAACTATACACACACAGAATATATAATTATATACACATGTAGCTAACTACACACACACAGAATATATAATTATATACACATGTAGCTAACTACACACACACAGAATATATAATTATATACACATGTAGCTAACTACACACACAGAATATATAATTATATACACATGTAGCTAACTACACACACACAGAATATATAATTATATACACATGTAGCTAACTACACACACACAGAATATATAATTATATACACATGTAGCTAACTATACACACACAGAATATATAATTATATACACATGTAGCTAACTACACACACACAGAATATATAATTATATACACATGTAGCTAACTATACACACACAGAATATATAATTATATACACATGTAGCTAACTATACACACACAGAATATATAATTATATACACATGTAGCTAACTATACACACACAGAATATATAATTATATACACATGTAGCTAACTACACACACACAGAATATATAATTATATACACATGTAGCTAACTACACACACACAGAATATATAATTATATACACATGTAGCTAACTACACACACACAGAATATATAATTATATACACATGTAGCTAACTACACACACACAGAATATATAATTATATACACATGTAGCTAACTACACACACACAGAATATATAATTATATACACATGTAGCTAACTATACACACACAGAATATATAATTATATACACATGTAGCTAACTATACACACACAGAATATATAATTATATACACATGTAGCTAACTACGCACACAGAATATATAATTATATACACATGTAGCTAACTACACACACACAGAATATATAATTATATACACATGTAGCTAACTATACACACACAGAATATATAATTATATACACATGTAGCTAACTACACACACACAGAATATATAATTATATACACATGTAGCTAACTACACACACACACAGAATATATAATTATATACACATGTAGCTAACTACACACACACAGAATATATAATTATATACACATGTAGCTAACTACACACACACAGAATATATAATTATATACACATGTAGCTAACTACACACACACAGAATATATAATTATATACACATGTAGCTAACTATACACACACAGAATATATAATTATATACACATGTAGCTAACTATACACACACAGAATATATAATTATATACACATGTAGCTAACTACACACACACAGAATATATAATTATATACACATGTAGCTAACTACACACACACAGAATATATAATTATATACACATGTAGCTAACTATACACACACAGAATATATAATTATATACACATGTAGCTAACTACACACACACAGAATATATAATTATATACACATGTAGCTAACTATACACACACAGAATATATAATTATATACACATGTAGCTAACTATACACACACAGAATATATAATTATATACACATGTAGCTAACTACACACACACAGAATATATAATTATATACACATGTAGCTAACTATACACACACAGAATATATAATTATATACACATGTAGCTAACTATACACACACAGAATATATAATTATATACACATGTAGCTAACTATACACACACAGAATATATAATTATATACACATGTAGCCTAACTATACACACACAGAATATATAATTATATACACATGTAGCTAACTATACACACACAGAATATATAATTATATACACATGTAGCTAACTATACACACACAGAATATATAATTATATAACACATGTAGCTAACTATACACACAGAATATATAATTATATACACATGTAGCTAACTACACACACACAGAATATATAATTATATACACATGTAGCTAACTACACAACACAGAATATATAATTATATACACATGTAGCTAACTACACACACACAGAATATATAATTATATACACATGTAGCTAACTACACACACACAGAATATATAATTATATACACATGTAGCTAACTATACACACACAGAATATATAATTATATACACATGTAGCTAACTACACACACACAGAATATATAATTATATACACATGTAGCTAACTACACACACACAGAATATATAATTATATACACATGTAGCTAACTACACACACACAGAATATATAATTATATACACATGTAGCTAACTACACACACACAGAATATATAATTATATACACATGTAGCTAACTACACACACACAGAATATATAATTATATACACATGTAGCTAACTACACACACACAGAATATATAATTATAATACACATGTAGCTAACTACACACACACAGAATATATAATTATATACACATGTAGCTAACTATACACACACAGAATATATAATTATATACACATGTAGCTAACTACACACACACAGAATATATAATTATATACACATGTAGCTAACTACACACACACAGAATATATAATTATATACACATGTAGCTAACTATACACACACAGAATATATAATTATATTACACATGTAGCTAACTATACACACACAGAATATATAATTATATACACATGTAGCTAACTACACACACACAGAATATATAATTATATACACATGTAGCTAACTACACACACACAGAATATATAATTATATACACATGTAGCTAACTATACACACACAGAATATATAATTATATACACATGTAGCTAACTATACACACACAGAATATATAATTATATACACATGTAGCTAACTATACACACACAGAATATATAATTATATACACATGTAGCTAACTATACACACACAGAATATATAATTATATACACATGTAGCTAACTACACACGCACACAGAATATATAATTATATACACATGTAGCTAACTACACACACACAGAATATATAATTATATACACATGTAGCTAACTACACACACACAGAATATATAATTATATACACATGTAGCTAACTACACACACACAGAATATATAATTATATACACATGTAGTAACTACACACACACAGAATATATAATTATATACACATGTAGCTAACTACACACACACAGAATATATAATTATATACACATGTAGCTAACTACACACACACAGAATATATAATTATATACACATGTAGCTAACTATACACACACAGAATATATAATTATATACACATGTAGCTAACTACACACACACAGAATATATAATTATATACACATGTAGCTAACTATACACACACAGAATATATAATTATATACACATGTAGCTAACTACACACACACAGAATATATAATTATATACACATGTAGCTAACTACACACACACAGAATATATAATTATATACACATGTAGCTAACTATACACACACAGAATATATAATTATATACACATGTAGCTAACTATACACACACAGAATATATAATTATATACACATGTAGCTAACTACACACACACAGAATATATAATTATATACACATGTAGCTAACTATACACACACAGAATATATAATTATATACACATGTAGCTAACTACACACACACACAGAATATATAATTATATACACATGTAGCTAACTACACACACAGAATATATAATTATATACACATGTAGCTAACTATACACACACAGAATATATAATTATATACACATGTAGCTAACTACACACACACAGAATATATAATTATATACACATGTAGCTAACTATACACACACAGAATATATAATTATATACACATGTAGCTAACTACACACAGAATATATAATTATATACACATGTAGCTAACTACACACACACAGAATATATAATTATATACACATGTAGCTAACTACACACACACAGAATATATAATTATATACACATGTAGCTAACTACACACACACAGAATATATAATTATATACACATGTAGCTAACTACACACACAGAATATATAATTATATACACATGTAGCTAACTATACACACACAGAATATATAATTATATACACATGTAGCTAACTACACACACACAGAATATATAATTATATACACATGTAGCTAACTACACACAGAATATATAATTATATACACATGTAGCTAACTATACACACACAGAATATATAATTATATACACATGTAGCTAACTACATACACACAGAATATATAATTATATACACATGTAGCTAACTACACACACACAGAATATATAATTATATACACATGTAGCTAACTACACACACACAGAATATATAATTATATACACATGTAGCTAACTATACACACACAGAATATATAATTATACACATTAGCTAACTACACACACAGAATATATAATTATATACACATGTAGCTAACTACACACACACAGAATATATAATTATATACACATGTAGCTAACTACACACACACAGAATATATAATTATATACACATGTAGCTAACTACACACACACAGAATATATAATTATATACACATGTAGCTAACTATACACACACAGAATATATAATTATATACACATGTAGCTAACTACACACACACAGAATATATAATTATATACACATGTAGCTAACTACACACACACAGAATATATAATTATATACACATGTAGCTAACTACACACACACAGAATATATAATTATATACACATGTAGCTAACTATACACACACAGAATATATAATTATATACACATGTAGCTAACTACACACACACAGAATATATAATTATATACACATGTAGCTAACTATACACACAGAATATAATTATATACACATGTAGCTAACTACACACACACAGAATATATAATTATATACACATGTAGCTAACTATACACACACAGAATATATAATTATATACACATGTAGCTAACTACACACACACAGAATATATAATTATATACACATGTAGCTAACTATACACACACAGAATATATAATTATATACACATGTAGCTAACTACACACACACAGAATATATAATTATATACACATGTAGCTAACTACACACACACAGAATATATAATTATATACACATGTAGCTAACTATACACACACAGAATATATAATTATATACACATGTAGCTAACTACACACACACAGAATATATAATTATATACACATGTAGCTAACTACTACACACACAGAATATATAATTATATACACATGTAGCTAACTATACACACACAGAATATATAATTATATACACATGTAGCTAACTACACACACACAGAATATATAATTATATACACATGTAGCTAACTATACACACACAGAATATATAATTATATACACATGTAGCTAACTATACACACACAGAATATATAATTATATACACATGTAGCTAACTACACACACACAGAATATATAATTATATACACATGTAGCTAACTACACACACACAGAATATATAATTATATACACATGTAGCTAACTACACACACACAGAATATATAATTATATACACATGTAGCTAACTATACACACAGAATATATAATTATATACACATGTAGCTAACTACACACACACAGAATATATAATTATATACACATGTAGCTAACTATACACACACAGAATATATAATTATATACACATGTAGCTAACTACACACACACAGAATATATAATTATATACACATGTAGCTAACTATACACACACAGAATATATAATTATATACACATGTAGCTAACTATACACACACAGAATATATAATTATATACACATGTAGCTAACTATACACACACAGAATATATAATTATATACACATGTAGCTAACTACACACACACAGAATATATAATTATATACACATGTAGCTAACTACACACACACAGAATATATAATTATATACACATGTAGCTAACTACACACACACAGAATATATAATTATATACACATGTAGCTAACTACACACACACAGAATATATAATTATATACACATGTAGCTAACTACACACACACAGAATATATAATTATATACACATGTAGCTAACTACACACACACAGAATATATAATTATATACACATGTAGCTAACTACACACACACAGAATATATAATTATATACACATGTAGCTAACTACACACACACAGAATATATAATTATATACACATGTAGCTAACTACACACACACAGAATATATAATTATATACACATGTAGCTAACTACACACACACAGAATATATAATTATATACACATGTAGCTAACTACACACACACAGAATATATAATTATATACACATGTAGCTAACTATACACACACAGAATATATAATTATATACACATGTAGCTAACTACACACACACAGAATATATAATTATATACACATGTAGCTAACTACACACACACAGAATATATAATTATATACACATGTAGCTAACTACACACACACAGAATATATAATTATATACACATGTAGCTAACTATACACACACAGAATATATAATTATATACACATGTAGCTAACTACACACACAGAGAATATATAATTATATACACATGTAGCTAACTACACACACACAGAATATATAATTATATACACATGTAGCTAACTACACACACACAGAATATATAATTATATACACATGTAGCTAACTACACACACACAGAATATATAATTATATACACATGTAGCTAACTACACACACACAGAATATATAATTATATACACATGTAGCTAACTACACACACACAGAATATATAATTATATACACATGTAGCTAACTACACACACACAGAATATATAATTATATACACATGTAGCTAACTACACACACACAGAATATATAATTATATACACATGTAGCTAACTACACACACACAGAATATATAATTATATACACATGTAGCTAACTACACACACACAGAATATATAATTATATACACATGTAGCTAACTATACACACACAGAATATATAATTATATACACATGTAGCTAACTACACACACACAGAATATATAATTATATACACATGTAGCTAACTACACACACACAGAATATATAATTATATACACATGTAGCTAACTATACACACACAGAATATATAATTATATACACATGTAGCTAACTACACACACACAGAATATATAATTATATACACATGTAGCTAACTACACACACACAGAATATATAATTATATACACATGTAGCTAACTATACACACACAGAATATATAATTATATACACATGTAGCTAACTACACACACACAGAATATATAATTATATACACATGTAGCTAACTACACACACACAGAATATATAATTATATACACATGTAGCTAACTACACACACACAGAATATATAATTATATACACATGTAGCTAACTACACACACACAGAATATATAATTATATACACATGTAGCTAACTACACACACACAGAATATATAATTATATACACATGTAGCTAACTATACACATACATAATATATAATTATATACACATGTAGTTAACTACACACACAGAATATATAATTATATACACATGTAGCTAACTATACACACACAGAATATATAATTATATACACATGTAGCTAACTATACACACACAGAATATATAATTATATACACATGTAGCTAACTATACACACACAGAATATATAATTATATACACATGTAGCTAACTACACACACAGAATATATAATTATATACACATGTAGCTAACTACACACACACAGAATATATAATTATATACACATGTAGCTAACTACACACACACAGAATATATAATTATATACACATGTACTAACTATACACACACAGAATATATAATTATATACACATGTAGCTAACTATACACACACAGAATATATAATTATATACACATGTAGCTAACTATACACACACAGAATATATAATTATATACACATGTAGCTAACTATACACACACAGAATATATAATTATATACACATGTAGCTAACTATACACACACAGAATATATAATTATATACACATGTAGCTAACTACACACACAGAATATATAATTATATACACATGTAGCTAACTACACACACAGAATATATAATTATATACACATGTAGCTAACTACACACACACAGAATATATAATTATATACACATGTAGCTAACTACACACACACAGAATATATAATTATATACACATGTAGCTAACTATACACACACACAGAATATATAATTATATACACATGTAGCTAACTACACACACACAGAATATATAATTATATACACATGTAGCTAACTACACACACACAGAATATATAATTATATACACATGTAGCTAACTACACACACACAGAATATATAATTATATACACATGTAGCTAACTACACACACACAGAATATATAATTATATACACATGTAGCTAACTACACACACAGAATATATAATTATATACACATGTAGCTAACTATACACACACAGAATATATAATTATATACACATGTAGCTAACTACACACACACAGAATATATAATTATATACACATGTAGCTATACACACACACAGAATATAATTATATACATGTAGCTAACTACACACACACAGAATATATAATTATATACACATGTAGCTAACTACACACACACAGAATATATAATTATATACACATGTAGCTAACTACACACACAGAATATATAATATATACACATGTAGCTAACTATACACACACAGAATATATAATTATATACACATGTAGCTAACTACACACACACAGAATATATAATTATATACACATGTAGCTAACTACACACACACAGAATATATAATTATATACACATGTAGCTAACTACACACACACAGAATATATAATTATATACACATGTAGCTAACTATACACAGCACACAGAATATATAATTATATACACATGTAGCTAACTTACACACACAGAATATATAATTATATACACATGTAGCTAACTACACACACAGAATATATAATTATATACACATGTAGCTAACTACACACACAGAATATATAATTATATACACATGTAGCTAACTACACACACACAGAATATATAATTATATACACATGTAGCTAACTACACACACACAGAATATATAATTATATACACATGTAGCTACTATACACACACAGAATATATAATTATATACACATGTAGCTAACTATACACACACAGAATATATAATTATATACACATGTAGCTATAACTACACACACACAGAATATATAATTATATACACATGTAGCTAACTACACACACACAGAATATATAATTATATACACATGTAGCTAACTACACACACACAGAATATATAATTATATACACATGTAGCTAACTACACACACACAGAATATATAATTATATACACATGTAGCTAACTATACACACACAGAATATATAATTATATACACATGTAGCTAACTATACACACACAGAATATATAATTATATACACATGTAGCTAACTACACACACACAGAATATATAATTATATACACATGTAGCTAACTACACACACACAGAATATATAATTATATACACATGTAGCTAACTACACACACAGAATATATAATTATATACACATGTAGCTAACTACACACACACAGAATATATAATTATATACACATGTAGCTAACTACACACACACAGAATATATAATTATATACACATGTAGCTAACTATACACACACAGAATATATAATTATATACACATGTAGCTAACTACACACACACAGAATATATAATTATATACACATGTAGCTAACTATACACACACAGAATATATAATTATATACACATGTAGCTAACTATACACACACAGAATATATAATTATATACACATGTAGCTAACTATACACACACAGAATATATAATTATATACACATGTAGCTAACTACACACACACAGAATATATAAATTATATACACATGTAGCTAACTACACACACACAGAATATATAATTATATACACATGTAGCTAACTACACACACACAGAATATATAATTATATACACATGTAGCTAACTACACACACACAGAATATATAATTATATACACATGTAGCTAACTACACACACACAGAATATATAATTATATACACATGTAGCTAACTAACACACACAGAATATATAATTATATACACATGTAGCTAACTATACACACACAGAATATATAATTATATACACATGTAGCTAACTACACACACACAGAATATATAATTATATACACATGTAGCTAACTACACACACACAGAATATATAATTATATACACATGTAGCTAACTACTACACACACAGAATATATAATTATATACACATGTAGCTAACTACACACACACAGAATATATAATTATATACACATGTAGCTAACTACACACACACAGAATATATAATTATATACACATGTAGCTAAC
Organism: Cladorhizidae sp. MBARI D1340-BT2; assembly: GCA_028752905.1. Classification (NCBI taxonomy): domain Eukaryota; kingdom Metazoa; phylum Porifera; class Demospongiae; order Poecilosclerida; family Cladorhizidae; species Cladorhizidae sp. MBARI D1340-BT2. The sequence goes on from JAQNBH010000012.1 coordinate 803,694, forward strand.
TACACACACACAGAATATATAATTATATACACATGTAGCTAACTACACACACACAGAATATATAATTATATACACATGTAGCTAACTAACACACACAGAATATATAATTATATACACATGTAGCTAACTATACACACACAGAATATATAATTATATACACATGTAGCTAACTATACACACACAGAATATATAATTATATACACATGTAGCTAACTATACACACACACAGAATATATAATTATATACACATGTAGCTAACTAATACACACACAGAATATATAATTATATACACATGTAGCTAACTAATACACACACAGAATATATAATTATATACACATGTAGCTAACTACACACACACAGAATATATAATTATATACACATGTAGCTAACTATACACACACAGAATATATAATTATATACACATGTAGCTAACTACACACACACAGAATATATAATTATATACACATGTAGCTAACTACACACACACAGAATATATAATTATATACACATGTAGCTAACTATACACACACAGAATATATAATTATATACACATGTAGCTAACTACACACACACAGAATATATAATTATATACACATGTAGCTAACTACACACACACAGAATATATAATTATATACACATGTAGCTAACTATACACACACAGAATATATAATTATATACACATGTAGCTAACTACACACACACAGAATATATAATTATATACACATGTAGCTAACTACACACACACAGAATATATAATTATATACACATGTAGCTAACTATACACACACAGAATATATAATTATATACACATGTAGCTAACTACACACACACAGAATATATAATTATATACACATGTAGCTAACTACACACACACAGAATATATAATTATATACACATGTAGCTAACTACACACACACAGAATATATAATTATATACACATGTAGCTAACTACACACACACAGAATATATAATTATATACACATGTAGCTAACTATACACACACAGAATATATAATTATATACACATGTAGCTAACTACACACACACAGAATATATAATTATATACACATGTAGCTAACTATACACACACAGAATATATAATTATATACACATGTAGCTAACTATACACACACAGAATATATAATTATATACACATGTAGCTAACTACACACACACAGAATATATAATTATATACACATGTAGCTAACTACACACACACAGAATATATAATTATATACACATGTAGCTAACTACACACACACAGAATATATAATTATATACACATGTAGCTAACTACACACACACAGAATATATAATTATATACACATGTAGCTAACTACACACACACAGAATATATAATTATATACACATGTAGCTAACTACACACACACAGAATATATAATTATATACACATGTAGCTTAAACTACACACACACAGAATATATAATTATATACACATGTAGCTAACTATACACACACAGAATATATAATTATATATACACATGTAGCTAACTACACACACACAGAATATATAATTATATACACATGTAGCTAACTACTACACACACAGAATATATAATTATATACACATGTAGCTAACTACACACACACAGAATATATAATTATATACACATGTAGCTAACTACACACACACAGAATATATAATTATATACACATGTAGCTAACTATACACACACAGAATATATAATTATATACACATGTAGCTAACTATACACACACAGAATATATAATTATAATACACATGTAGCTAACTACAACACACACAGAATATATAATTATAATACACATGTAGCTAACTACACACACACAGAATATATAATTATATACACATGTAGCTAACTACACACACACAGAATATATAATTATATACACATGTAGCTAACTACACACACACAGAATATATAATTATATCACATG